>NW_020869852.1:638428-645928 GCF_003789085.1 Penaeus vannamei
GAAGAGAAAAAAATGAGAAAAATAAGAAAAGAGAAGAGAGAAGAGAAGAGGGGAAGGAATGAAACAGGACGTAAACAAACTGTTAACTGTCGGGAAAGATTACGAAATTAAAACATCGGCCACTCCAAAAGCACCAGGAAGGAAGGAAAACGAAGGTAATAACGAAGAAGAAAAGAAAAAAAGGAGAAAGAACAACGATCAACAGAAGTGACGATGACCTTTCCAACCGAAGGGGTCACACTCGGGAGCTTGGAACGAGAACACGGGAACAGAACGGAAGAACACACCCTAACGTAAACAAAAAGACGAAAAAATAGAACAAATAACAATCCAATAATCCCTGGGAAAAAATAACAAAATATACATTCTTTCCTACAAAACGCAACAACAATGGACGTTTTATCATCGGCAAAAACTCTTTATCGTGTTTATGGTCAACGAAAACGGTATCCGGGCCGCTATAAGACGGGGTCTAATCCAGTGCAACATACCGTAACACCAGGAGCAAAACTAGGCCACCGTGCCAACAAAAAATATATAAAAAAGCATTATATATCCGTTTTCGAAAGAAAAATATTCGTCTTTCCGTAACTCCGCTTAAGAAAATCTATATTAACACTCTTATAATCGTTTACGTCTTCACAGATATTTGGATACCCTTTGTCAAGTATTATGTATTCTGATTCTTTATCAGTAAACAAAAGCACGGGGGAAATTCGCTATCCACCAACCCTATCGCTGTCCTAATATTGTTTGCATACCAACAATTTGCCGGCATTGGAAACGAGGACGAAAATCGTTAAAAATAAACTTGATATGTCGACAGGATCCGCCCACGTGGGACTGAGACACGCAGACACTGTCCGGCCGCTGTGTTTCCCCGTTTGTCCCAAGTTAAAGGCGAATGGCGGAAGAAGACTGGACATGGCAGGCCTAATAACTGTACTCTACATGGCATAATTCCAGACACCTCGTTTCTTTGTGAATTAATAGCATATATGGTATACATGTCTGCGAGTATGTATCGCCGCGTGAAACAGATAACAGACGTTTATGCAAACGTCTGGCGGCGGCGTGTCAGCACCTACCTGAGGAGGACCTGGAGCGTTTGTTGGCCCGCGCGGTCCTGAGCGACTCCCCGATGAGCAGCACCAAGGGGCGCCGCGAGGCAGAGCCCTTCACAGCCGAAGCGAACTTCCCCAGCTTCGTGGAGGCGTTGTTGTTGTTGATGATCTTACTGTTGTTATTGTTTTTGTTGTTGGTTCCGTGGCGCGGGTTGTCGTGGGGGAGGTGGACGCCGGGGACAGAGTGCGTCGGGTGCTGGGGGAGCTCCTCCTCCACGTCGCAGTATTCTTCAATGATGCATATATCCTCGTCTCGGTTTCTACCCCACGCCTCCCGCTCCTGCAGCGCGCCGTCGGGCTCGGGCCTCGGGGCGCGGCTTACCTGCTTCTCGCGCGCCACCCCGCCGCTCCTCTGAGAGGGGGGAGAACCGGGCGACATGTCCTCCCGCGCCTCGTGCACCAGCTCCGGTTCATCGATGAGGTTACGCTGCGCCGGTTCCACCGTCCGCATGCAGTTCCCAACGGCAGAGAAGAGCATGCCGATCATCCCTGCCGTCCGGCCGCAGCCGAACCACCTGCCGAGCAGCAGGTCCCGCCCGGTGAGCACCTCGACCCTTCCTGAATCCGCCGTCGCCGCTGCCGCAGTCGGGGAGACGGGGATCGAGCAGGAATCGGAGGAAGGCTTCGGGTGCCCGAGAGTGACGGAAGGCTTCAGAGATATGGAAGTCGGGCGCGCGGGCTTAGGCGCTGGCACGGCGGGGTCGGTGGAGGCCGAGCGACTGGACGGAGGATTAGAGGATGCTGAACCACAGGAGAAGTGAGGGGGCTCGAGGGCCTGCGAGGCGGACGACGAGGTGCACGTGTGGTAGGAGGAGGTGTAATTCTCGCTTCTGTAAGGGTTGCTGGAGGTGTTGTTGGAGGCTGAGGTGGAGGTGGATAAGGACGTGTCGGGGGAGAGAGTGGAGGCACGGCAGGAAGTGGAGGTGGAGGTGCCTTGGGAGTGGGCGTAGCTGGGTGGGGACTGGCAGTCAGCAGCCGGGGGCGGCTGCTTGATGGCCCACGACCAGGGAGACCAGGCCGAGTCCCGGCCGTGGACGTCCCCTGGAGAGGGAAGGCCCAGGTTGGAAGGCGACGGGGACCTGGAGGCCGGCGGGGGAGGGAAGGGGAGGCTTGGGGAGGGAGACCTGGAGAGAGACACCTGCAGGAAGTGGCGGAACCCGTCGGGAGTGGCGGACCGACTCGGGTCCGGGCTGGGCGTCAGGCACTCCAGGTCGTGCGGGAACTCCAGCTGGAAGATGGGCGACGGGCACGAGGTGTACGGGTGGACGATGGGGCTGGGGGGCAGCGTGGTCACCGACACGTCATCGTGGCCCTTCGCCTTCTCCAGCGGCGCGGCCACGGGCGAGGGCGAGGGCTTGTCCGGGGCCGACGGCGGGTAGTGGAAGAAGGACTGCGGATCGGTGGGCGAGGGCAAGTTGCGAGCGGCGGGCACGGGCATTACTGGTGGCTGCGGGGGGTCGGTGCCGCCGTGGACATTCGCGCCCCTTCCTACACACTCGCTCTCCGCGCAGGTCGCCGACACCGTCGTGGGTGCGTTACGACGACGACTCCTCGAAACGGCGTCACCGCAACAGTGACGCTAACAACGAGCTGCTGGGAAGTCTGCGAATGCACCGAAACACACACTGACACGCACGCCCCTCGCTCCAAGGACGGCAGGTATATAGGCCACACTCGCGCTGCTCAACAACTGCGGCGTATTTATCAGTTCGCTGTCCCCGTCTCTCTCGCGCGCTCTCGGCTCGCCAACTGTCCGTCGTCGATCTGGCACCGCTCGCTCAGCCAGTCGTTTCACTTGTTCGGATTGCTCTGCATCTACTCTCGCGCTGAAGCAAACACACTCGAAGGGTCAGAGCAACTGCAAGGAGGATGGTGAGGACGTTGAGCTACACGGTATAAATAAGGCAATATCAATGCAAGGCGCCAAGATGATCTCAAGAGTGCATCGGGACCCGCCCTGAGGTCACGGGCGCCCCCGGAGAGCCACGGCGCTTTCGTCACACCGCCGAATGACGCAATCGCCGACGACGCCTCCAGCGCCAGGCGAGGCTCATGATACACTCGTCGTGATGAGAGCGGCGTACAGGGAGATGAGTTGCAGTCGATACAACATGCCCTACATTTCACTCCCTCCCCCTATTCCGCGGTCAAAACGAAGGCACGTGAAGAATGATAAACGCTCCCTTCTCCCCACCCATCTCACTATCTCTTTCTCTCTCTCTCTCTCTCTCTCTCTCTCTCTCTCTCTCTCTCTCTCTCTCTCTCTCTCTCTCTCTCTCTCTCTCTCTCTCTCTCTCTCTCTCTCTCTCTCTCTCCTTTGCTCACATCCACACACTCCTCTATTTCCAGACTCACTCTCGCTATCACTACACCTTTTTTGCCTCTCCCCTCACCCCAACCCGTAAACATATTCACACTTCAACACTTGCCCTCACACTCCCTCCTCCACCCACCCACACCCCCTACCCCACCCCGCGCAATTCCGCAACACTTGTGCACTTTCGCCCATCGCCTACCCCTCCCCTCACTCCAACCTACTACCGACTCGGGGAAGGGGAGGGGAGTGGAGCGGGGGTAAACAGGAAGGATCAGCTGACCCCACAAGCAAATCAGCTGATTCGTGCAACTCACCCGCCTCTCAACGTGACATCCCTGCTCTTCCTTCCTCCCCTTCCCTCCCCCCCTCTTTCCATCCCTTACCTCTCTCCCACCCTCCATCCCTTTCTTCCTTCCTACCTCCCTCTCCCCTATTTCCCTTCCTTCTCCACTCCCTCATTTCTTCCCTTCCATACCATGCGCGTTATGCGCTTATTTAGCGCCCTACGCATTATCATTGTGATTGAGATACTATACCCTGCCCTTCTCTCACTTTGCTCTTCCTTCTCCTCTTCCCTTCCCTACCTTTACCTCCTTTCACTTCTCTCTCTCCTTTTCTCCCTTCTCTTCTCCGTTTCTCTCTCTCTTCCTCTTTCTAAGCAGGTGTTTCTATCGCGCCAGTATCTGTTCACTGACCTTTTGTTTCCCAGTGATAAGCTCTGCTTGACCTCTTCGCCAAGAGCGAGTGGGTGTTGTGAGCCTGTAATTTTCCATCACTTCAACCGTTTTCTTTTTATCTTTTGTGTATTACTTTTTCTATTCTGTCCTGCTCCGCTATCCACGCCGATATATCTACCATTCTACACCTCTATTCAGAGACTTTGTTGTTCTACTGAACTATCTGTAGAGCCTATGTGATTTTACCCCTCATGCTATAGATCAGAACATACTTGCACGCGCCAACTCATACGTAAACGCGTGCGCCCACACGTACACAACACACGTGTCATCATATATGCGGCAATATATATATATATATATATATATATATATTATATATATATATATATATATATATATATATATATATGTCGACAGATTGCCGCTCTAATAATGTACATACACACATATACATACAAATCCTCATACACACACACACATGCGACACACGACCCCCCCCCTACCTCACCTTACCCCCCAATCATCAAAAGCAAACACCAATCAATTGATAACCGATTCACGAACGCAATGAATGAATGAATGAATACATGAATAAATACATAGCCAAATAAAAGTCCCATGGATGCACCGCCGATGACTCAACCCTCGCCCATGTCCGGCGGGCGGCGAGGGTGGGTGCGAGCGCTGGCCAGACGGCGTGGGCGGCTGGGGAGTGGGCGGCTGGGGAGTGGGCATCCCTGCGTACCAACGCTAAAGCCCAATAGGTTTGTGGTGGGCAGTGGAGTAGATGTGGTGGTGATTGATGATGATGATGATGATGATGATGATGATGATGATGATGATGATGATGATGATAATGATGATGGTGATATGACGATGATGATGATGGTGGTGATATGATAATGATGGTGACGATTGACGATGGGGATGATGATAAGATGATGGTGATATGATAATGATGGTGATAGTGACGGTGATCATGATGATGATGAAAAAATATAAAGATAAAGATAAGAATAAAAATGACAATAACGAAAAAAACATAATAATGATCATTATGATATGATAACAAAAATAAACAAACAAATAAACAACAACAATAACAAATAATAATAACAAAAATAAACAAAACAACAAAAATGACAACACCAATGAATAACAATAAAAAAACACAAGTTAGCAACAGTAGCGCAACGAACACAGGCCAAGATGGACGGCGAGTCGAGCAATATATCCAGGTCTTCATTGCTCACAACCACTCGTTCTTCTGTTCCGATTTGCACCACTCCCCTCTTTCTTTCTTCCATCTTATTCTCTCTCTCTCTCTCTCTCTCTTCCCTCCGCGCTGTTTCACTGATCACTCTCCATCCTCAAACGATTTTTCTTTTTCATTCACTAGTTTTCTATCTCCGTTTGTTTTCATTTTCTTAAGGAGGATGGAGAGATAGGGAGAGGGGGTAGGGGGAGAGATGAGGGAGGGGAGAGGGCGTCACAAAAAACAAACAAACATGTAGTCCTCATTTTTTTCTAATCTTTCTCTCCTGTTCCTTTGTTTCTTTACCTTTATTTCTTCTTTTCTTTATACAAACAAACACAAAAGCATAATATCTTCATCCACGAACCCACGCGATAAAAAATAAAAACAATCATCATCAACCGAAACGACGATGAACGAAAAACGGGGGATAAACTAAAAGATACACAAAGAAAACGCACGCACGCACGCAAGCACAATAACAAAAAACGCAAAAAAACACACACGTTTCGAACGCACGCAACCCCAACCCCTTCCCCCCCAGGAAAAATCCCCCGCACGCAAACACACACACACGAACGCACGCACAAGAAAACAAAAACGAATCGGGCAGAGCAGCAGTACCAGCAACAGCACACAATGAGACACCGGGCATACGAGTGCTGTACCTGGACTGTGGGGGTGAGAGTGAGTGCGAGCGTGTCAGGGTTGTGGCAGGCAGGCGGGGCTGGCAAGAACGGGGGGCGGAGGAGCAGGAGGATGTCAGGGGGAAGGGGGAGGAGGGAGCGGGGCGGAGGAGCAGGAGGATGTCAGGGGGAAGGACGGGGGTGGAGGGGGGAGGAACGGGAGGGAATGGCGAGGGAGAGGGAGATAGTGGGGGTGGGAGGTAAAGGGTAGGGGGAGTTTATTGGGAGGGATGGGAAGGAGAGGGAGGTGGGGTGGAGACGGGGAGGTGAAAGGGGGGAGGGAGGGTGGGAGGAAGGGACTGAACTGGGAGGATGGGGAGAAGGGGAGGGAGTGAGGGAAAAGGGGTAAGGGAGGAGGGGAAGACGGGGAGGAGATAGGGGTGAGGGAGGGAGGGAGGGGTTGATGGGGAGGTGGGGAGGGAGGAGAGTGGGGTTGGGAGGGAGGGGAGTTGGTGGAGATGGGGAGGGAGGAAGAGTGGGGTTGGGAGGGAGGGGAGTTGATGGGGGAATGGGGGGGGGGAAGAGTGGGGTTGGGGGGGGGTTGAAGAACACCTACAACTGACCACAAACATTTAACTCGTCGTGGCCGTCAGCAGCTTCCTGTCGAGAGAGACTACTTGGTCTCTTTTTTTTCTCTCTCTTATCCATTTATCTATTCAACCACTTCTCTATCTATCTATTTATCTATCCCTCTCGTTTTTCTCCTCCTCCTCTCTTTATCACATTATCTCCCAATCCTTCCCACGCTCGCACCTCCACTTTCTCCTTTACTCCTCTCTCGATCTTCCTTCTCCCCTCTTTCTACATATTTCTGCTATTCATCCACCTCCCCCCCTCCCTCCTCCCTCCTCCCTCCCTCTCCCTCTCCCTCTCCCTCTCCCTCTCTCTCTCTCCCTCTCTCTCTCTCTCTCTCTCTCTCTCTCTCTCTTTTTTTTTGCTTCCTTATCTCTCACCCTTCCTCTCTATCTCCCTCCTTCCCTCTTCTTCCCCACCCCTCTTCGCCTTCTCCTATTATTTCTTCTTCTCCTTCCCTCTCCCTCTCCTTTCTCCTTACTCTCACTTCCTTAATCTCCCTTCGCACTCTCCACCTCCGACACTCTTCCTCTCACTCCCTCTCTTTTTCTCTCCCTCACTTCCATCCCGCAACCGCACTCTCACTCCCACTCACTCTCTCACACGCTCGCACACTCACTCATGCGTTCGGTGTCACTCTCATCTGTTCGTCCTCGCTCTCGCTCCTTCGCTCTACCTCTTGGTCTCGCTCACTCTCACTCTCACGCTCGAACTCTTGTCCTCACTCTCACCGTCGCCCCCGCTCTCACTCTCGCGCTTTTCCTTTCTCATTCCGCTTCATTTCCCTTTACTTTTTCATTTAGCTATTCTTTTTGTGTCTCTGTTTCTGCGCGCGCGCGCGCGCGCGCGTGTGTGTGTGTGTGTG
>NW_020869852.1:650928-655928 GCF_003789085.1 Penaeus vannamei
CCACTCACTCACTCACCCACTCACTCACTCACTCACTCACTCACTCACCCACTCACTCACTCACCCACTCACACTCAGAGACAACCGCTTACGTGACCGGCAGGGTGAGTGCGGTGGTCCACGGCTGGCGGAGCTTGCACGTGACACGACTCGGGGGTGGGGTGGGGGTGGGGTGGAGGGTATTAAGAAAGGATACAGAGGAAGAGGAAGAAGAAGAGTGGGAGTGAGAGTGGGAGAGGGGTGTGGAGAGGGATAGGAGTGGGAGAGAGAGGGAGAGAGAGGGAGTGGGATAGGGATAGGATGTGGGAGTGGAAGGAGAGGTGTGGGAGAGGGTGTGGGAGTGGGAGAGGGTATGGGAGTGAGAGAGGGTATGGGAGTGGGAGTGGGAGACGGGGTGAGAGTGGGAGAGGAAATGGGAAAAGGACAAGGAGTAGGAGAGCGAAAGAGAGAGTGCAAACAGAACAGAGAGAGGAAGGGGCGACAGCCAGAGAGGGAGAGAGGGAGAATGAAAGAGGGAGAATGAAGGCGGGATAGGATGGGTAGGATCTGGAGTTCCGGAGGTAAGGGGCAAGGACTTTAGGACTAGGAGGAGGATCACACTGTCAACACTGCAGAGCCACGGGATACAGCAGGAGGAGGGAAAGGGAGAGGAATAAAAAAAAAATGGTACGAAATAGGTGAGAGAGATGGAGGAGGAAGGAAAAAGGGAGACGAAGGACAGAGGAGAGAGGGAGTGTGGGTGACAGGAAATAAGGAAGAATGGTAGAGGGTGGAAGAGAGAAGGAAGGGAAAGAAAAAAAAATAGAAAGCAACAACTTCAAGAGACTGAGAAAAAAGAAAGATAAAGAAAAGCAGAAAGAAGAAAACAACGAGAAAAAGGGCGGGGGGGGGATCACAGAACTGACATTGAGAAGGATAGGAGGCATAGTGAGCCGTGTAATACTAACATGCCGCATGGATGGACAAAATAGTGACACAGGCAGACGCAGAGGGGTGGGGGGTAAGGTGACGGAGGGGGGGGAGGTGAGGCCGTTATGGGCTCTGAAGGAGAAGAGAGAAGAGGGGAAGGAAAGAACTGTGAAGGTAAGGGAAGGGGAGGAGAGGAGGTGTGAAGGCGAAGAGAGGAAGGAGGGAAAGGGGAAGGAGGAAAGGAAGTGAAAAGGTGAGAAGAGGAGGAGGAAGGAAGAAGGAAGGACTGAAGAGAAGGAACAAAGGAAGAAGGAAGGAGGTAGAAGGAAGAGAAGAGAAGGAGGAAGGAAGAGAAGAAAAGGAAGGAAAGAAGGAAAGATGGGGGGTGAAGGAATTCGGCTTCTACCTCCCCCCTCCCCCCACCCCCCCCCATAAACCCCTCAATCCCCTCCGGCCACCAATCACTTCCTCGTGACGCACACGGACAGCTCGCCGACGTCGGGCCCGAGAGCGCAACGCCGAACGTGAGGCGAGTCATTTCCGTCCTTCTGCGGGGTCCTGGAGGGCTGGCCTGCGTATTGCCCTTAATCTCGCGTTTCCCGTGTCCCACTCGCACCTTTTTACGATCTTGTCCTGCTCTCCTCTCTCCTCTCCCTCTCTCTCTCTCTCTCTCCCTCTCCCTCACTCCGTCTCTCTCTCTTTACTCGTCTCTCTCTCTCTCCCTCTCACCTCACTCCGTCTCTCTCTCTTACTCCCTCTCCCACTCCGTCTCTCTCTCTCTCTTCTCTCCCTCTCCCTCACTCCGTCTCTCTCTCTTACTCCCTCTCCCTCACTCCGTCTCTCTCTCTTACTCCCTCTCCCTCACTCCGTCTCTCTCCTCTCTCCTCTCCCTCTTCTCTCCCTCTCTGCTCTCTCCTCTCTCCTCACTCCGTCTCTCTCCCCTCTCCTCACTCCGTCTCTCTCTCTCTCCTCTCCCTACTCCGTCTCTCTCCTTCTCCATTCCCTCACTCCGTCTCTCTCTCTTACTCCCACTTCACTCCGTCTCTCTCTCCTCTCCTCACCCGTCTCTCTCTCCTCTTCCTCACTCCGTCTCTCTCTCTCTCTTCCTCCGTCTCTCTCTCCTCTCTCCGTCTCTCTCTCACTTCTCTTCTCCTCTCCCTCACTCCGTCTCTCTCTCCCTCTCCCTCACTCCGTCTCTCTCTCCCTCTCCCTCACTCCGTCTCTCTCTCTCTCTCTCTCTCCCTCTCCCTCATCTCTCTCTCTCTTCTCTCTCAATCATTCCACACATCACTCTCTCTCTTTCCCCTTTTTCTCTTGTCCCTTTACCCGTTCTCACTTCCTACCAACAGTTTTAACATTCCACTCTCCACTCTTCTTCCTTCCTCCATCTTATCCTCCCCTATCCTTCATCCCTGTTTTCCAACCTCACCCACTTCCTCCCATTAATCCCAAACTTAATCAGATAAAACAACAAGATCCCAAATAAACAGCAAAAGCAAGCAAAACGAGGAAACAAACAAACGCAGGAGATGGGATCGCGTTTGTTTAAAGAAGAGGAGAGGGAAGGAAGAGAAGGGGAAAGGATGGAAGGAGACGGGGAGGGAAGGATGGATAAGAGGTAGAGATAGAGGGAAGGGAGGGAAGAAGGAGAAGGGAGGGAAATGAGAGAAGAAAAAGAAGACGAAGTAGGGAGGGAAGAAGAATAAGAAGTAGGGAAGAAAGAATAAGAAGTAGGGAAGGAAGAAGAAGAAGTAGGGTGGGAAGAAGAAGTATGGAGGGAAGAAGAAGAGAAGTAAGAAGAGGAGGGTGGGAAGAAGAAGAAGTAGGGAGGGAAAGAAAGGAAGTAGGGATAGAAAGAGAGGAGGGAGCGAAAGCGTGGAAAGGAAGGGAGGAGAAGTGGAGTAAAAAAAGATGGAATCAAGGAGAGGGGATGGAATGTGGAGAGAAGGGGAGTGGAGGGAGAGAAGGAGAGAGAGGGAGAAGTGGAGAGGGAGAGAGGAGAGAGGGAGAGAGGAAAGTGGAGAGAGAGAGAGAGGGAGAGTGGACAGCGAGGGAGAGAGGGAGGAGGAATAGGAAGAGAGTGAGAGGAAGAAGCATTGGGGAGGAAGTGAGAGAGGAAGAAGAATTGGGGAGGGAGTGAGAGGAAGGAGAATTGGGGATAGATGGAGAGACGAAGGAAAACTGGGGAGAGAGGGAGAGAGAATTAGGGCGGGAAAGAGAGAGAAGCAGGAAGAGAAAGAAGAAATGTAGTGGATAAAGTGAAGGCGTAGGTGGTGGTGGTGGGGGGGCGGGGGCGGAAGGAGAACTGTGGAGGCAGAGCGATGCATTGTGCGCGTGGCGGGGGGAGGGGGGGCAGGGGCTGTGAGGAAGGGCAGGTCATCCTCAGCACGTGCTCCTTCCGCCCCCCCCCCCCTTGGGTGAGAGTCCGGCCCTTGGATGCCGCACGTGACCCGGACACGCTTCATGCTTTGTCCTCTTGACACACCGTATTCTCTGTCCAAGTCCTTTATTTTCTTTCTTTACTTTACTTTACTTTTCCTTCGTCTTTTCTTCATCACTCATCTTCTCCCTCTTTCCTTTTTATATCTTTCCCTTTCTATAACTTTCTTCCCTCGTACTTTTTTTTCTCTTTCCCATCCTCTACCTTTCCTTTCCAGTCTGATCCATTTGTTCCGTTACTTTCCTTTTCCCTTTCCCTCTCTTTTTATTTTCTCTTCTTTCTTTTCTTTCCTCTCCCCTCTTCCATTTCTTCCCCCTCATTTTCCCTCCTCCTTCTCTCCATCCCCTTTAATTTCCCCGATTCCGATTCATTCTCTTGCAGCTATCGTCATGGCCGCTCTTCTTCTCTTCTCATTTATTCCTCTTCTCATTTATTATTAGACTTCTTACTGTCCACGTCCATTTCCTTTGTCCCTTTCGTTCATTTTTTGTCTCTCTCTACACACGTGACCTGGACACGCTTCTGAACTATCCTATTACATTTATACTCTCCCCTCCCCCTCTCTCCTCTGCCCCTCCCTTTCTCTCTCTCCTCCCTCTCCCTTCTCCTCCTCTTCTCCTCCCCCCTCTCTCTCTCCTCTCTCTCCCTTCTCTCTCTCCTCTCTCCCCTTTCTCTCTCTCCTCTTCCCCCTCTCTCCTCTCTCCTCTCTCCCCCTCTCTCCCTCTCTCTCTCTCCTCTTTCCCTCCCTCTCCTCTCTCCTCTTTCCTCCCCTCTCTCTCCTCTTTTCCCTCCCTCTCTCTCTCCTCTTTCTCTCTCTCTCTCTATCTCTCTCTACCCCCCCCCCCCCGTGTGCTGTGCTGGCGCAGCGGTAACGTGCTAGTATAGCAATCTTGCGGACCTGCGTTCAATCCCACGCCCGGCCAGTGAATGGTAACCCGGCCATCCTTGCACACAGGGGGAGATTTGGCAAAATAAACAGACAGTATGTCACAGCAAAGAATATCCATTGTAACAAATGGAATTAAAACTAAATCTAATCTAATCTAATCTACAATCCTCTCTCTCTCCTCTCTCCCCCTTCTCTCTCTCCTCTTTCCTCCTCTATCTCTCCTCTCTCCCCCTCTCTCTATCCTCTCTCCCCTCTCTGTCCCCTTCCTCTCTCTCTCCTCCTCTCCTCCCCTCTCTCTCTATCCCTCTCTTCTCCTCTCTCCCTCCTCTGTCTCTCCTCTCCTCTTCCTCTATCTTTCTCTCTCCTTTTTATCTTCGGTTTTAGTTTCTTCTATTTTCCAGTTTACAATTCCTTATTTCCTATCCTCGCTCATCCCTCTCTCTTTTTTAACCATCACTCCTACTTCTCTTTCTTTCCCTCTCCAACTACCCTGTCTCTCTCTTTCTTTCTCTTATCGCTTTCTTTCTCATTCCTACTCCCTTTTCTCTCTCCTTTTGCCCTTATCTTCCTTCTCCGGTATCCCTCTTCTTCTCTTCTCCTTTCTCCGTATATATCCTCTCCTCTCCTCATCTCATCCTTTCTCCCGTATCATTCCTTTCTCACGTATCCTTCTTCTCCTCCTCCTTCTCATTCTTATCCTCCTCCTCCTCCTCCCCATCCTTTTCCTCATTCTTCTCCACCTCCTCCCCTTCTTCCTCCTCC
>NW_020869852.1:663428-670928 GCF_003789085.1 Penaeus vannamei
GAGACCAGAGAAGAGAGAGAGAGAGAGAGAGAGAAGAGAGAAGAGATGAGAGAAGAGAGGAGAGAGAGGAGAGAGAGAGAGAGACGAGAGAGACAGAGAGAGAGACAGACAGAGAGAGAGCGAGAGAGAAGAGAAGAGAGAGAGAGAGAGAGAAGAGAGACAGAAAGAAGAACAGAGAGACAGAGACAGACAGACAAAATCTAATCCTTCAAAATCCCAGCCAGGAAAACGAGCTTAGTCCCGCAGTCCCGAGGTGGCCCCAGCAGACCACACCGCTTTAACAATATCCCTGGACACATTCTGGCCAACCTCTCTTCCCTCGCTTTTCCCTCTTCGCCCTCTTCCTCTTTTCATGTTCCCCATTTCCCTTGCTATAACATTCTTCTCCTATTTTTATTATCATTTACGACTCACTTTACCACATTGTAACTCCCCAACTTTTCTCATTCACCCCCTTTAAAATAATAATAATAATAATAATAATTATTATTATTATTATTATTATTATAACAATAATAATAATTATAAAAAAATAATAATTATAACAATAATAATAATAACAATAACAATAATAATAATGATAATAATAACAATAATAAAACGCAAGCAATTTCGTGCCATCAATATTGCGTGAAAGCTGACAAATCACGGATTAGCCGTTGTCATGTCTCCTATCTTTTTCTTCCTCCAAGTTCTTCAAATATCTTCCTCCCTTTATTCAAATGACAGATATTTTGATTTCTATATTCCTCATGTCACAAACTCGATTGTGGACATTACTGTCCGTTTTGTGTCACAGACATCACATGCATACATACATATATAATACACACACACACACACACACACACACACACACACACACACACACACACACACACACACACACACCACACACACACACATAATATATATATATATATATCCCTTCCCCCATCCTTCTCGATTCCCTCTATCTACTCCTTCCATTTCTATCATCTATTTTCATTCATTTCTCATCCTTATAGATTCCTTTATCTACCCCCTCCCTTTATGTCTATCATCTCTTTAGTACTTCCATCCCCTTCCCTCTCCCTCCCCTCTCCCCTCCCCACTCGATCGTCCTTCTCGCCCCTCACCTCTCTCTATCCCTCTCCCTTTCCCTTCCCTCTGAATCACTCTTCTCGCCCCCCCCCCTTCTCCCTTTCTCTTTCTCTTCTGTTCTGTTTCTCTTTTCTCTCTCTCTCTCCTCCTCTCGGTCACCCTTCTCGCCCCCTCCCTCCATCTCCCTCCCCCCTTTCCCTCTTCTCTCCCTCTCCCCCCTCGATCACCCTTCTCGCCCCCTCCTCCATCTCCTCTCCCTCCTTTTCCCCATTTCCCTCACCCTCCCCATCACCCCCCCCCCCATCCCGCCCACTAACGGTCTCCGCATCCGACACTTTTTATTACACCTTAATCACAGCTTTCGCCTTATCACCTTCTTTATCAAGATAAGAGTCGCCCCCTTTCATCCGGTACTAAAATCCGGCCTGATTAATCTTTGGGTTCATCTCGCCCCCGTTTCTTTAATTAAAAGCGGGCGCCGAAGATTATTATTATGACGATTCCTTTCATACTTCTTTTTCTTATTCGGTGATACTGTACAGTAGGTGGTGGTGGTGGTGGTGGAATGATGTGGTGTGGTATGATGATGGACTGATGTGGTGTGGTATGATGATGGACTGATATGGTGTGATGTGGTATGGTAGTGGTAGTGTTGATAGTATTGGTGGTGGTGATGGTGGCGATGTTGACGGTGGTGGTACTGATAGTGTTGATGATGTTGGTGGTGGTGGAGTGATGTGATGTGATTTGATGTGATGCGATGTGCTGTGGTGTGTTGTGGCATGGTGGTGATAGTGGCTGCTAATGGTAGTGGTGATGATGGTTGGTAGTGGTAGCGAGTAGTGTAGAGTGTCGTGGTGTTATGGTATGGTGCGTTGTGGCGTGGTGGTGATGGTTGCGGTGTTGGCGGTTGTAATTGTGTTAGTGTTAGTGCGGAATATGCACAAGGAGGATGAGGGAAATATAGTGATGATGATGATGA
This sequence comes from Penaeus vannamei, assembly GCF_003789085.1. Lineage (NCBI taxonomy): Eukaryota > Metazoa > Arthropoda > Malacostraca > Decapoda > Penaeidae > Penaeus > Penaeus vannamei. Next base: position 665,494 of record NW_020869852.1, read on the forward strand.
TGATGATGATGATGATGATGATGATGAAGATGACGACGACGATGACGATAACAATAATGACAATGAAGAAGAAGAAAGAAGACGAGAAACTATCAATGAGGTCCATCCCCGTGGGTGCGCATGCCCATAAACCCCATACCCACATACCCGCCACACACACACACACACACACACACACACACACACACACACACACACACACACACACACACACACACACACACACACACACACCACACACACTCACACACACACACACCACACTCCGAAGCCCCCCACCCCCCTCCCCTCCCCTCCCCACCCCGTTACGCCCTGCCAAACAGTGCGAGCCTTTCCAAACGAGACAAACCCGTGGCGACATAGCGTGGGGGGGGGGGGGAGACCCGGCGGCAGGAGGAGGGGAAAGGCGGAGAGAGAGAAAGAGAGATGGAGAAAAAAATAAAAAAAATGGGAGAAGCAATAAGAAAAAAAACAAAATGAATGGTGGAAATGATGGTGGTGGCGGTAATAATGATGCGGGTGGTGGTGTCATGGCACTGAGTGATGGTGATGATGGTCGGGGATTTTGATGGCGTTGATGAGAGCGACGGAATTAATGATGGTGATGATACTGATGACGAAAGACAAAAAGCTTTAATAACAATGATAATAAAACTACATACATACGCGCGTGCACATGTACAAACACGCACACACGCACGCACGCGCACACACCACACACGCACACACACACACACACACACACACACACACACACACACACACACACACACACACACACGCACGCACGCACACACACACACACACACATACGAAAGCGAGCCCAATTCCGTCTGCCTTCTTCCCTTCCTGCATGCCTGCCTACCTACCTAACTGCCTTCCTTGCTTCCTGCCCGCTCGCCAAACCCTCCCAAGGCTCGCCCCAACTCCATCCTTTATGTCTGCTCAAACTTTAGTCTCTTTTCCAAGCAATTTCCAAACAGTTTCCAGGTAACGGAAGAATGTGCACACACAGGCCGGGTTTAAAGCGGTGAGAGGGATGAAGGGAGAGGGCAGGAGGGGAACGTTTGGAAGAGAGAGAATCCGAAACAGGAAAAGAAAATTATATCATATATACATATATATATATATATATATATATATATATATATATATATATATAATATAGTGTGTGGTGTGTGTGTGTGTGTGTGTGTGTGTGTGTGTGTGTGTGTGTGTGTGTGTGTGTGTGTGTGTGTGTGTGTGTGTGTGTGTGTGTGTGTGTGTGTGTGTGTGGTGTGTGTGTGTGTATACATATATACATTATATATACATTATATATATATATATATATATATATATATATATATATATATATATATATATAATATACAAGAGAGGTAGAGGGAGAGAGGGAGAAGAAGAAGAGACGGAGAGACGGAGAAAGGAGACGGAGAGAGAGAGGGGGGAGAGAGAGAGGGGGGAGAGAGAGGGGGAGAGAGGGGGGGAGAGAGAGAGGGGGGAGAGAGAGGGGAGAAGAGGAGGGGAGAGAGAGAGGGAAGAGAAGAGAAGGGAGAAAGAGAAGGGAGAGAGAGGGAGGGAGGGAGGAGGGAGAGAGAGAGAGAGAGAGAGAGAGAGAGAGAGAGAGAGAGAGAGAGAGAGAGAGAGAGAGAGAGAGAGAGAGAGAGAGAGGAGAGAGATGAGAGAGAGAGAGAGAGAGAGAGAGAGAGATGGAGATGGGGGTAAGGAAACTCCAAGCATAATTCATATCCAATTACCAAAGGAGACATAAAATCCTCGCGAAACAATGAACCTCAACAAACGGCATCACAGAACTTAGCAACGTTGCAACATCTCGAGAAAATAGGAATCGCATATGACAAAATCATAAATGAAAAAAATGCTATTCCTCCCTCACGGAAAAATAAAAACACACTGATCCACTAAGAAAATCAGAAAATACAAACGGACTCTCCACCCACATAATTAATGGGCGATAGAATGCAAACACGAACGCACGCACACCCACACACACACACACCGCGGCTGTTGGCACCTTCATGCGGATACATACCATCTTTGAATATCTTACAAACGTTTATGCATATATATATATATATATATATAATATATATATATATATATATATATATATATATATATATATATATATATATATATATAAAATGTCTTACGGGTCGCCTTTTCATCCCCAACGTCAACATGCTCATTTACTCCGAGAAGGCGTGCCATTCAGACAAGGCGGGGGAGGAGGGAGGGGAGTGGGGAAGGAAGTGGGGGGGCGGGAGAAGGAGTGGGGTGGGGGGGAGTGGGAAAGAAGGGAGTGGGGGGCGGGGGAGAAGGAGAAGGGGGGCGGGTGGGAGTGGGGGGGGGAGGGGTGGGGGGTGGGAGAAGGGAGTGGGGGGGGCGTGGGAGAAGGGAGGGGGGGGCGGGGGAGAAGGAGTGGGGCGGGGGAGAAGGGAGTGGGGGGGCGGGGCGTGGAAGAGAAGAAGGGTAGTGGGGGGGAAGGGGGGGGCGGGGGAGAGGGAGTGCGGAGAGGAGAGGGGAATGGGGGGGAGAAGGGGAGTGGGGGATAGCGCGTGCAAAAACATCCGCATTGGCGTGATGTATTTTTGCTTGCACTCCGTTCACCAGCAGCCGGAGTTCTGTCCCAGCTCGCACTCCAGCTGCGGCGGCGGCGGCAACCTGTTCAAGACTCGTCAGACAGTCACGTGAGTGTTGCTGACAGACAGGAGGAGCGCGTGGGGAATTCTCCGCTCAGAATTTGTCTAAAACCAGTGAATAATAATAAAACAAACAATAAAGACGTTAAAAAGAAAAGAAGTTATAGCCTCTTAAAAAGAAAAAAAAAATCCGGCAGTTGGAACCGCGACGACCCTGCCCCGCCTCTCATCAACTCTCGATTGTTGCCGCGTCATTATGCGAGAATCGTTAGCGCTACTACAATTTTTTTTTCTCTCTCTCTCCCACTCTGTGACATCAGCTCTTCGTTATTCAAACACTTAGTTACATCGTCTTCGCTCCCACTGGATGATACGGCGATTTTCTCGTGAAAGTTCTGATAAGAAGCGAATTAACTACACCTTCGCTAGACCTGTTACTTGGTCGATATATGGTCATATCACTTTTGTATTACACCATTAATTCGAGATTCATCGAGATCATACCAATGATGTGTAGTTGAAAAGGACTTTTAAACAGAGTTTCAAATCAAATCAGATTATAATACAAACTTCCTATCTGACAAGCTATCTTCTCTTGTGCAAGCATACCAATAACAATTTCATTCTCGTTAAATGTTTTCAGAAAGGAGCAAAAACCCGTCATACACATCATCATCTCAAAACAATAGAAATTTCACCTCCACACTACCAATTACTGGTTGAAAAAAATCTTGCACAATATTACCTAAAACTTCATGCAAACAAATTACTGTATACAAATAAAGTATATAATAATTAAGTCTTCAACTCGAGGTCAAATAACCAAAATAGTAATTAATAATAATAGTAATAATAATATCAATCATAATATTAATAATAATGATAAAAAAAAAAAATCATAATCATAATCAACACATAATAAATAATAATAATAATAATAAGAATATCACTATAACATTGGTAAAAATGATAAAAATTACAAAAACAATAACAATGATGATAATGATGAAATTATTATAACAAGAATAATGATAAAAAAATTAACAACAACAACAATAATAATAACCAATATTGATATTATCATTTTAATCATAATAATAATCATACTACCACTACTACTACTACTACGAATAATAATAATAATAATAATAATAATATCACTAATAATAAAAATAACAATAAAAACAATACCAACCATCTTAAAATCAACAGCAATAATAATGGCAATAATGATGAGAAATAAATAATAATAATAATAATATATAATAATAATAATAAATAATAATAAGAGAATAATAACAAGAGAAATAATGATAATAATAATAATGATGATGAGGTTGATAAAAAAAAATAAATATAATATAATAACAAATAATAAAAATAATAACAATCATAATAATATAATAATAATATATAATAATAATATAATAATAAATAATAATAATAATAATATAATAATAATAATAATAACAATAACAATAACAATAACAATAATAATAATAATAACAATAATAATATATAATAATATAATAATAAATAACACAACAACAATAATAATACAATAATAATAACAATGATAAAAACAACAAAAACAGCAACAAAAAATAAAACAAAAAATAATAATACTAATAAAAGATAATAAACAAAAAATAAAAATGAGAACAATAATAAGAAAATGTAGAGAATTTCATACACAAATAGATCTTTTGAACCTAAACAACATATTCCTTCTTCAGCATAGTGCTTAAGGAAGTTTAGCTACTGTCAAAGACAGATATTAACCACATGCAACCGGGGATGGCATGTGCGTACATGCCATGTCCACTGTGTGCTTAACTCAGTATTTGTTTTTACACATAGATGGCTCCACAGGTACCAAGTCACCAATGAGCTAATGACAAAAACTACCTATCTTACCTGTTTACCCTTCTCATTGATTTTTTAATATTGTTGTTAGTAATATTATTATAATAACACTGTAGTAGTTATGTTTACGATAAAAATAACAATATCAATATTGATAGCATTGGTAAAAACTAAATGTTTTCACCACAAACTCAAGGTAAGGTGAAATCAGATGAGGTCACAAGGTCCACTAATAGACTCCTTTGTGGTTAAGCACTGGCAGAGCCATCCATGTGCCAAGACATTTCAAAACACAATATTAAAGTGAACACAACATTTTCTCAGTGTCACTGGGTTAAGTACTGGTACAACAAATTCAATATTTTACTTTCTTATTCATGTACTACACACAAAAAATATTACAAAAACAGGTCTCCTGGGTTTATAAGTATAAATTTACTCAGCTTCACTAAGCTGTTATTGTTAACAAAAAATTTCATCTTTCTGAAAAAAATTATTTCATGAAGAAATGGTCTATACCTTATAAATAGGCTATATTATTTTTTTGTAACTTTACCTTGAGTTCCCTCAAAATCAAAGCAAATACAAAGTAGTTTTAATCTTCTTTACCCCTCTCATAAAATTAAATTTTGTATTGCAACAATTTGTATTTTTCAGAAAGTAACATGAACTTTTAATAGCAAGACCATGGTCTTATATTCCATAGGATCACCATTAATATGGTAGAAAAGAATGAAGACTTTTTCCTTCAACGGATAATGTGTCACAATAAACAACAGATATCACCCTTAACACTAAATGAAAACGTCTTATAAAACATCCAAGGTAATCCCCTATCTTTGACACACAAAGGCTTATTCCACTTAAAAAAAGACACACTAATCTGGGCAATGAGGATCACAACAG
>NW_020869852.1:675928-677175 GCF_003789085.1 Penaeus vannamei
TGATTTATTATTAACATGAGCCACTCCTGGGGCATGAGTACATTTTCACTGAGATCCTTGACTCCTCCATTTTCTTTGGTATGTCTTAGGAGTAACTTGGATAATTTTCATCACTGGCATGTGAGAAGGTAGCACTATTTTTATCTTTCTGTGTATAAGCATAAGTTTGAAAATTATTTACAAATAAACTAATGTCTATTTACAAATAATGTGTGCAGTATTTGTTTTTAAAAGTAAGTGTTGTTTCCGAAATATTGAGATAAAGATTATCTTAACTAGACTAAACTTCATCTTTAATACAGTATACGTTACTGATATATATGCAAACCATAACTCTTGGATTACAGTATATTTTTAACTGCATGGAATTATGTCATACAGATGTCAGAGCACCTCTTACAGATGACAGAGCACCTCCTGCTGCTACACAGCGAGCATTAATACCTTCTAAATGGCGGCTGTTTCTGTGAAGTTTCCTCCACAAATAACAGATTTAATATCCTCACAGCAATTCAATATTGGTGGATGTCAGCAAGCTATTCAATTACTTTGTTAAAAGAATACTTACGAAACAAAGCCATCAAATACAATGGACATTAATATGCAGCTGAAACCCTCTGAATGCTTAATAATCGAGATTCATTGGCATCATTACTCTAACATATCCTGATTGGCTTGAGGCTCTGAAGAATTTTAGGAAGCTTTAGGATGCTCACATAAAAGAGGAGTACAAAAGAGGAAATGGGAAATAGGGGAAGAAAGAGGAAATAGAGGAATAGGTAGAAGGGGAAGAACGGGAGGAAAAGGAAGAAGAGAGGAAGGAAGAGGGAAAAGAGAAGGAAAATATGGAGAAGGGGAATGGAGAATATAAAGAAAAGGATGGGAAAAATGGAGGAGAGGGAGGAGGGAGGAGGAGGAGGAGGAGGAGGAGGAGAGGAGGGAGGAAGAGGAGGAAGAGGAGGAGGAGAGAGGAGGAGGAGGAGGAGAGAGAGAGAAAGAAGAAGAAGGAGGAGGAAAGAAGGAGGTGGAGGAGGAGGAAAGAAGGAGGTGGAGGAGGAGGAAAGAAGGAGGTGGAAGGAGGAGAAAAGAAGAGGGAGGAGAAAGGAGAAGGAAACAAGAAGGAGGGGAGGAGAGAGAAGGAGAGGAGGAGAAAAAGAGAGAAAGAGAAAAGAGAGGAGGAGAAGAAAGAGAGAGAAAGAGAGAGAAGAGAGAGAGAGAGAGAGAGAGAGAGAGAGAGAGAGAGAGAA
>NW_020869852.1:690141-692641 GCF_003789085.1 Penaeus vannamei
CAACATGTTAAACGTGAATCAAACATGTTTTCAAGGGCTCCTTCGTTCGCGTCTCTCGGATCAATACACCAAAGGCACGGTTCTCTATCAGGAGGAGAGGCAGCGGCAGAGGCAAGAGCAGAGGCAGAGGCAGAGGCAACAGCAGAGGGAAAAGCAGAGGGAAAAGCAGAGGAAAAGCAGAGACAACAGCAGAGGCAGCGCAGAGGCAGCGGCAGAGGCAACAGCAGAGGCAGAGGAAAACAGAGACAACAGCAGAGGCAGCGGCAGAGGCAAGCAGAGGCAGAGGCAGAGGGAAAAGCAGGGACAACAGCAGTGGCAGCGGCAGAGGCAACAGCAGAGGCAGCGGCAGAGGGAAAAACAGAGGCAGCGGTAGAGGCAAGAGCAGAGGGAAAGAGGGAAGCAGAGGCAGCAGCAGAGGCAGCGGTAGAGGAAAAGCAGGGACAACAGCAGAGGCAGCGGCAGAGGCAACAGCAGAGGGAAAAGCAGAGGGAAAAGCAGAGGGAAAAGCAGAGGCAGCAGCAGAGGCAAGAGCAGAGGGAAAAGCAGAGGCAAGAGCAGGCAGTGGCAGAGGGAAAAGCAGGGACAACAGCAGAGGCAGCGGCAGAGGCAACAGCAGAGGCAAGAGCAGAGGGAAAAGCAGAGGCAAGCAGAGAAGCAGAGGCAAGAGCAAGCAGTGGCAGAGGGAAAAGCAGGGACAACAGCAGAGACAACAGCAGAGGCAACAGCAGAGGCAGCGGTAGAGGGAAAAGCAGAGGCAAGAGCAGAGGCAGTGACAGAGGGAAAAGCAGAGGCAACAGCAGAGCAGCGGCAGAGGCAAAGCAGAGGGAAAAGCAGAGGAAAAGCAGAGCAACAGCAGAGGCACCGGCAGAGGCAACAGCAGTGGGAAAAACAGAGGCAGCGGCAGAGACAACAGCATAGGCAGCGGCAGAGGGAAAAGCAGAGGCAAGAGCAGAGGCAGCGTAGAGGGAAAAGCAGAGGCAAGAGCAGAGGCAGTGGCAGATGGGAAAAGCAGGACAACAGCAGAGGCAGCGCAAGAGGCAAAGCAGAGGAAAGCAGAGGGAAAAGCAGAGGCAAGAGCAGAGGGCAGAGGCAGCAGAGGCAGAGGCAGAGGGAAAAGCAGGGCAACAGCAGAGGCAGCGGCAGAGGCAACAGCAGAGGCAGAGGCAGAGGAAAAGCAGAGACAACAGCAAGAGGCAGCGGCAGAGGCAACAGCAGAGGCAGCGGCAGAGGGAAAGAGAAGCAAGAGCAGAGGCAGCGGCAGAGACAACAGCAGAGGCAGCGGCAGAGGGAAAAGCAGAAGCAAGAGCAGAGGCAGCGGCAGAGACAACAGCAGAGGCAGCGGCAGAGGGAAAAACAGAGGCAAGAGCAGAGGGAAAAGCAGAGCAACAGCAAAGGCAGCGGCAGAGGGAAAAGCAGAAGCAAGAGCAGAGGCAGCGGCAGAGACAACAGCAGAGGCAGCGGCAGAGGGAAAAACAGAGGCAAGAGCAGAGGGAAAAGCAGAGCAAGCAAAGGCAGCGGCAGAGGAAAGCAGAAGCAGAGGCAGAGGCAGCGGCAGAGACAACAGCAGAGGCAGCGGCAGAGGGAAAAACAGAGGCAAGAGCAGAGGGAAAAACAGAAGCAAGAGCAGAGGGAAAAGCAGAGGCAACAACAGAGACAACAACAGAGACAACAGCAGAGGCAACAGCAGAGGCAACAGCAGTGGGAAAAACAGAGGCAGCGGCAGAGACAACAGCAGAGGCAGCGGCAGAGACAACAGCAGAGACAACAGCAGAGGCAACAGCAGAGGCAGCGGTAGAGGGAAAAGCAGAGGCAAGAGCAAGGCAGTGACAGAGGGAAAGCAGAGGCAACAGCAGAGGCAGCGGCAGAGGCAAGAGCAGAGGGAAAAGCAGAGGGAAAAGCAGAGACAACAGCAGAGGCACCGGCAGAGGCAACAGCAGTGGAAAAACAGAGGCAGCGGCAGAGACAACAGCAGAGGCAGCGGCAGAGGGAAAAGCAGAGGCAAGAGCAGAGGGTAAAGCAGAGAGAAAAGCAGAGGCAACAGCAGAAGGAAAAACAGTGGCAAGAGCAGAGGAAAAAGCAGAGGCAACAGCAAAAGCAACAGCTGAGGCAACAGTAGAGGCAACAGCACAAGAGGCAACAGCAGACGCAACAGCAGTGGGAAAAACAGAGGCAGCGGCATAGGCAACAGCAGAGTCAGCGGCAGAGACAACAGCAGAGGCAACAGCAGAGGCAACAGCACAAGAGCCAAAAGCGGCGTGTTGTCCATTTTCCTCTAATCTATTACTACCTCCATTGGCTTCTTCTCGAGACTTACGATAAGGCATCAACTCGCCCCTGGGGTTTTGGGGAGAGAGGGGGGGGGGAGGAGGAGGTAGGGGGACTTAGTGGGGTATAGAGGAAGGGGAGAGGGATTAGGGGTGGCATGGCAGGGGTTTCGGAAGGGTGTAGGGGACTTGGGGTATAAGGAAGGAGACGGAGGGTATGGGGTGGGGGCAGGGGA
>NW_020869852.1:697641-700141 GCF_003789085.1 Penaeus vannamei
AGAGAGAAAGAGAGAAGAGAGAGAGAGAGAGAGAGAGAGAGAGAGAGAGAGAGAGAGAGAGAGAGAGAGAGAGAGAGAGAGAGAAAGAGAGAAAGAGAAAGAGAGAGAGAGAGAGAGAGAGAGAGAGAGAGAGAGAGAGAGAGAGAGAGAGAGAGAGAGAGAAGAGAGAGAGAGAAAGAGAGAAAGAGAAGAGAGAGATAGATAGAAAGATAGATAGATGGATAGATAGATAGCGAGAGAGAGAGATATTCAGACCATCTATCCTCTGTTTCCCGCAGGATGACACGAGGTATCATTTAAAGCCCTGAAAGCTTTTTTGACGAGAAAATTTGACAGCAAATAGGAAATCCGATTCTGATATATACAGTATATGCAAAGTTAATCCTCTGAAACAAACGCTGCTGTAAAGCATATGTTTGAATGTCCGGTAACTGATTAACAAGGGGGGGGGTTGAGGTGGAGGTGCTAGGGTAGGACCCGCCCCCCCCCCCTCCCTCCCTCTCTCTCTTTATGTCAACCTCTTTGAAAAACTCTTTCAATGATACTCTATTATGTTTAGATTGACACTGTATTGTATCTGATTAGGGAGATGTATGTGTGATGCTTGAGGGACTGGGGTAGAGCGGAACTCCCCCCCCCCCCATCTCTTTCCAAAACCTCTCTCACAGGTACTGCATAAAAAAATATATTGCCCTGCACAGTACTTGATAAGGGAAGTGTGTGTGTATGTGTTGAGGTGGAGGGACTGGGGGAGAGTATCATACCCCCTCCCTTCCTTTTTTATACTAATTTCTTTTAAAGATATATACTGTATAAGACTTCTTTCGCTATGGAAATATTTTTAGCTTTGAATGGAAGATATGTGAAAGGATATGTACCATATACCGAACGTTAGTTCTATTGCCACCTGTCTATAGGGGTTAGGATCTGCGGAAGGGAGGCTATATAGGACTATAATCGTTGAGGTTCGAATCCTGCTCACGGTTCGACATTTGGAAGGATATCATGACGTCTAAATCGAATGTGATGTTAGACTCTTAATGTGAATATGTCTCTTTCTCTCTCTCTCTCTCTCTCTCTCTCTCTCTCTCTTCCGACTTCTCTTCCCCTCACCCATCTTTCTCTCGGTCTCTCTTACTATATCTCTCGTTTTCTCTCCTTCCCACCTCCCATCTCTCTCTCTCTCTCTCTCTCTCTCTCTTCTCACCCTCCTTCTCACCCTCTCCATCCCTCTCCCCCTCCTTCCTCCCCCCTCCCACTTCTTTCTCTCCTTCCCTACCCCTACCCCCCCCCCTCCTCATCTCTCTCTCAAGACAAAAACCAAGACACTCGCCCGTGGAAGGAAGGCGATGCAAACCATCCTCCACAGATGATGCAATAATGTTATGTTTTCGCGCTTGCCTCAAGGATACCAGGGCGAGCGCTGGGTCTGGGAAACCTCCTCTTCGGAATGTGTCGGAAGGGGCTGTAAACAAGGACTTGGGAGTGCTATCGTCTCGGACTCTTGGGTGTGGGAGTGCGTGTGTGTGTGGGGGAGGTTGGTGATAGGTGGTAGGTGGTAGGTGGTAGGTGAATGGTTGTGTGATTTGTAGCTCTTACTTTCTCTTTCTTTTTCTCTCTCCCTGTCTTCCACTCTCTTCTCTTTTCTCTCTCCTGTCTTCCACTTTTTTTCTTTTTTCCCTTTCCTCTCACCCCTCTCTCTCTCTCTCCATCTCTATCTATTTATATTATGTTTACACAACACACGCGCACACGCGCACACACACACAGACAACACACCACACACACACACACACACACATATATACACATACATATTGTATAACACCATACACATACATATACACGCAACACACACACACACACACAACACACAAACACTCACACACACACACATATATATATTCTCCCCCTCTTCTCCACCTCCCTCCTCCGCTCCTCCTCCGCCTCCTTCCGCAAATTCCTCGGCAGGATCTCAGGTGGAGAAGAAAGCAGCTCTCCTTCGCCACCAATCACCTGCTTAGCGTCGGGGATTCCCCTCATCAATCACCGCATGAACGCAGTAATTACAGTCATTAACCCTTCGACCTTCGCTAATTAATCGCTCAGCCACGGGGTCAGTCCTCCTTGCCGGAGCCTCCACTTGGGACGAAGTGGGAGAGGAATTAAGACATAAAAGCGTCGGGGAGTTGTTTGATCTGCAGGTGCAAATTTTTTTCCTTCTGGCGTGTGGGTATTTTCAACCTTGCTGTGCCTTTCCTCTCTCTCTCTCTCTTTCTTTCTTTCGTCTCTCTCTCTTTCTATTTTTTTCTCTCTCTTTCTTTCTCTCTGTTTCTTCTCTCTCTCTCTCTCTCTCGTCTCTGCTCTCTCTCTCTCTCTCTCTCTCTCTTCTCTCATCTCTCTCTCTCTCTCTCTCTCTCTCTCTCTCTCTCTCTCTCTCTCTCTCTCTCTCTCTCTCTCTCTCTCTCTCTCTCTCTCTCTCTTCTCTCTCTCTCTCTCT
>NW_020869852.1:705141-757641 GCF_003789085.1 Penaeus vannamei
CACCTTTCCCTCCCTCCCCCCTCACCTTCTTATGCACGACGAGCGGTAACGTGTCGGAGTCCGGAATAAAGAGCCTTATGGCCGCATAGAGGGCGTCCATGAGTGCCACCATCATGGAGACTTTGCTGTCACTCCCGATGCCTTCGTCTAAGACAGCGAAAGACTGGGTTCCTGTGGGAGAGAAAGAAGGGACTTGGAGTTAGTATCCTGTGGGAGAGAGAAGGGGCTTGGGTTGGTATCCTGTGGGAGAGAGAAGGGTTTGGGTTGGTATCCTGTGGGAGAGAGAGAGAAGGGGCTTGGGTTGGTATCCCTGTAGGAGAGAGAAAGGGGCTTGGGTTGGTATCCTGAGAGAGAGAAGGGACGGAGTTAATGTCCTGTGGGAGAGAGAAGGGCTTGGAGTTAGCTGTGGGAGAGAGAAGGGCTTGGAGTTAGTATCCTGTGGGAGAGAGAAAGGGGTTGGGTTGGTATCCTGTGGGAGAGAGAGAAGGGGCCTGTGGAGAGAGAAGGGGCTGTGGGAGAGAGAAGGGGCTTGGGTTGGTATTTGGATAGAGAAGGAATTGGGAGAGGATTGGCCTTGGACAGCGAAAAGACTGGGTTCCTGTGGGAGAGAGAAAGGGGCTTGGAGTTAGTATCCTGTGGGCGTATTTTGACATTTGTGTCAATTTATTTATTTATTGTTTATTATTCATTTATTTATTTATTATATTTATTGTTCCTTAGGCTTATTCTTGGAGAGAGGAAAGGTCCTTGTTTGATCTTTTTGTCCTATCTGTTTGTCTGAAGGAGTTAGGTTTAATCCAAAAAGATTTTCAAATATCCATTCACGTATCGTTACTATTTTTATCTATTTATTTATTTTTGAGAGATAGCCTACAATAAAGTTCCTTTTTGTTATGCTTTTTTTTTCTTTTTTTTTAGAGGCTTAAGAAGTTCATTAATACTGCATTGCCTTTGTATTTGTAATGGTACTGATAATGTTATACATCAGCGTCTATGCATACACGTGTATGTGCGCATGCTTAGTTTCATATATGCACGCACTGGTATATACTACACTGGTACTATCTCACTTTAATATAAGACAAGGGAAAATATCTGTTACCTCGACACAAAAGAAAAACAAAAAACAAGAAAAAAAACAATTTAGAACCCCAAATAAACAAAGTGTCCCAATCCACTCTCCCCAAAACAACGAAAAGAAACAAAAAAAAAAATAGAACCCAAAATAAACAAAGTGTCCTATTCCGCTCCCCCCAAAAAACGAAAAGAAAAAAAAACAAAAACAATTTAGAACCCAAAATAAACAAAGTGTCCCAATCCACTCCCCCCAAAACAACGAAAAGAAACAAAAACAATTTAGAACCCAAAATAAACAAAGTATCCCAAACCATTCCCCCCAAAACAACGAAAAAAAAAAAAGAAAAAATAACAAAAGAAAGAAAAATTAGAACCCAAAATAAACAAAGTATCCCAATCTGCTCCCCCCAAAAAACAACGAAAAAAAACAAAAACAATTAGAACCCAAAATAAACAAAGTGTCCCAATCCACTCCCCCCAAAACAACGAAAAAAAACAAAAACAATTTAGAACCCAAAATAACAAAGTATCCCAATCTGCCCCCCCAAAAAAAAACAACGAAAAAAAAAACAATTTAGAACCCAAAATAAACAAAGTGTCCCAATCCACTCCCCAAAACAACGAAAAAAAAAAAAAATTAGAACCCAAAATAAACAAAGTCCCCAATCCGCCCCCCCCAAAACAACGAAAAAAAAATTAGAACCCAAAATAAACAAATTGTCCCAATCCACTCCCCCCAAAACAACGAAAAGAAAAGAAAAAAAAAATTAGAACCCAAAATAAACAAAGTGTCCCAATCCACTCCCCCCAAAACAACGAAAAACAAAACAAAACAATTTAGAACCCAAAATAAACAAAGTGTCCCAATCCGCCCCCCCCCAAAAAAAAAAAAAAAACAAGGACAAGAAAAAAAAAAATTTTAGAACCCAAAATAAACAAAGTATCCCAATCCACTCCCCCAAAAAACAACGAAAAAAAAAAAAAATTTAGAACCCAAAATAAACAAAGTCCCCAATCCGCTTCCCCTAAAAAAACAACGACAAAAACAACAACAACAACAACAAAACAACAACAACAGCAAAATTTATCCGCCAGCTGGACCTCTATTCGCCAGCGTTCGGGAGGCCTTCGGAGCCCCCTTCTCCGAAACCGAACGACATAATACAGATCTCGCCGTGTCCGAATGCTCTAATTCGCGATCTCGTGTGCGTGTGCTCCGCGTTTCATCACCGTCAATCATAATTAGCGGATGTTTTTGTCTTCGTTAATGGGGCCTGGGTTCTCGATATTCGTTATGGGGGTGCGTGCGGTGGCCCCCTTGCTTGGCACTTGCATGATAATATTCGTTCGTCCTTTTATTTTCCTTCCGGTTTGACAGTGGTATAATGGTTATCATATTTTCCCTTTTTTTTGGATACGTATATTATTCCTTTTTAATACCGGTAATTATTGCAATACCAGGGATGAAATATAATGAGGCAAATTGTATATGAATATAAATGTTTTAGCGTGGTTGTGAAAATTATTACATCCCTTCCTTTTTATGAAACGTGTCAAATGCATTTAATATAAATGTGAACCCTTTTCCACCGTTTTAAAATCGTCACTCGTTTACTGAACTATTGAAATGAATTAGAAAAATATAATGATATGAATATACGCATATGTATTATTTCCACTCTTCCCCCTCCGGACTCATAACCAAAATTGTTGTTGTTAAATTAATAATGATGGAATAAATGATATTCAATATTTTGCGAGATTTTTAAGAGAGTCAACAAACAGACGGGAAACGAAACAAAGGGAATAACAAATAAAAAAAGTGAATTTGTAAAGTGATCATCATTGCTATTTTTGTTGCTATTATGTTGAAAATGGAAAATATATGCAATGTTATAATAATGTAATGATAGTAAAGATAATAACAAAAATGATAATAAAAATGATAATGATAATTAATGATAATGATAATGATGATGATAATGGTAATAATAATAATGATAATGAACAATAGTAATATGATATGATGATGTAATAATAATAATAATAAAGAAAAATAATGATAATACCAATGATGATGAATGATGACGAAATAATAACAATACTGATGAAAATTATGATAATCATAATAATAATGACACTGATAGCATTGATGATGACGACGATAATCAAGATGATAACGTCAATAACAATAATAATGAGGGTAATAATAACGATAATAAAAAAAATAATGATAACAGCAACAATAATAATACAATGATAATACCAATGATATTGAAACTATTATGTAATTATTACTGCTCCTACTGCTGCTCCTACTGCTATTACTACTATTACCACCACAACCATCATCATTGCCACTATTACTACTTACTGTTACTTACTATTACTACTTTTACAATTATTGCTCATTTTTTGGTACTGCCACTGCTACTACTACTGCAATTACTGCTACTATTACCACTAGTACAAATACTACCACTACTGCTATTATAAGTACTACTGCGTCTATCACTCTTATTGTTATCATTATCACCGCAGCTATTATTTTTGCTACCACTACTGATACTACTATTGCTATTACTACTGCTACTACTGTTACTACTATTACTACTGCTATTACTATTGTTATTACTACTGTAATTATTGTTTTTATTTTCTTCATTATATAACTAAGTTCACAATCTATATCGGAGTAATAAATCTTTACGAGATCAAGTCATCACGTGTTATAGATGAGTTTATGATTAATCAAGTTTGATTTTATCACAGAACGATCATTTTAAGGCTATCTTTATTTCTTTTCCTCTGACGTCATCGTTAGCTTCTTTCTGCTAATGTTAGCGAATCCTTGCTGTGTTTAGCGAGTCTCTTTCACAGCGTGTGTATGTGTGTGAAAGTGCTTCCTCCTCCATCGCAGAGGCTAATAGAACGTATTCGTTAAAGATAATGACACTCGTTTTCTTTCTGTTCGTCTTTGTGAAACTCTATATCTTCGCTGTAGCTTATCAAAACACCGACCATGTCAAACTTAGCGACACCGTTTTCTGCAAAGTTGCGCCAAAAAGCTTGAGAAAACGTTTCCTCTCGCAGAAGTTGCCGAAAGAAGAATGTCTCGCCTTTGTAAGTGCTTGCTAATCTTCGCGAAGGTATGCTACCACTTGCTTAACAAAGGAGATTAACGCTTAGACTAACGAGGAAAGTGTTTAATCGGGGGAGGACCTATCAGCGCCATCATCGTCTGTACAATCGGGATCTTTTTTTTTTTTTTCTTTTAGAGGAAGAAAAATACTTGCGTGAATGTCAGGGAAGCAGATCTTTATTTGATTAGGAGGATGAGAAAGACTTAACTGTCGTTTCTGTGTGCGTGTATACTGTGTATTATATGTGTGGTGTGTGTGTGTGTATGTATGTGTGTGTGTGTGTGTGTGTGTGTGTGTGTATGTGTGTGTGTGTGTGTGTGTGTGTGTGTGTGTGTGTGTGTGTGTGTGTGTGTGTGTGTGTGTGTGTGTGGTGTGTGTGTGTGTGTGTGTGGTGTGTATGTGTGTGTGTGTGTGTGTGTGTATGTGTGTGTGCGTGCGTCTTTTCGTGTGTGCGTGTGTGCATGTGTTCATCACCGAGAATCCGCCACGAGGGCAAGAGGGCGAGCAAGCGTGCGGGCGCGCGGGCGGGCAGGGCGCTCCCCCCTCCCCAGCCCGGCGGTCCCACAGCCCGACCGCGCACAAAGGGCGGGCGGCTTATTAGCTAACAGACAAGAAACTTACGCCTTGAACCGCACAGCCATTCTGACGGCGCGGACGAGAAGCAGCAGCGCCCGCGTCCGGTGCTTCCCGTGCTGCAGGAGGGCCAAGTAGCGAGCAAGCAGACGAGGAGAAGTGCTGCTGCAGCGGGCGAGCAAGGCCAAAAGCGACGACAGCCAGCCATCAGGAAGCAAGCAGGCAAGCAGGCAAGCAGACAGGCGCAGAGCGAGGACCACGAGCCAACGAGGAGAGCGAGCGAAGAGCGAGACGCGAGAATGTGAAATATTCCGCCAGAGAATTCTGCAGATGTTCCCTGTTCTTTTAGCCGCACAGGGTGTAATTATTTCCATTACATTTTCCTTGTTGTGTTTCTCTCCCTTCGTTCTTCTTATCTCCCGTGTGTCTCCCCCCTCCTTCTTCTTTATTCACGCTATCCTCTCGTCTTTAGAGCGTCTAATAACGTATATTAAACTATCGAAATGTGAATAAAATGACTTGCTAATGATGCATCTAAATATGGATGCGGAGGGGAGCCATAGTGCATATTCAAATTCCTGCGTCATTTATCATGCAAGACTCACACGCCCCAAAACAGCGTCTATCTAAATACACATTAAAAAAAAAATCATGAAGAGATAGGGTTTGTATCTCAGCCTATCACTTAGTTAAACAATTATTCGTTAACAAGAAGAACCTATTGACATATAAAAAGGGGAAAGAAAAGTAAAGAAAAGAAAAAAATATACATAAATATTGAGGAAGATAGATATATAGACAGACAGATAGATAGAAGACAAACAGACAAACAGACAGAAACACAGAAAGGTAGATATATAGGCAGATAGAGAGGTTAACTGGTAAAAAAAGAGTAATTGCAAGCACATACACAAAATATGCATACATAATGTATATGAATACACATATGCATACACTCACGAAATCATATCTATATGTATAAATACATACATACACACACTCTCACATACATACACACACATACACACACACACACACACACACACACACACAACACACACACACACACACACACACACACACACACACACACACACACACACACAAACACACACACACACACACACACACAAACACACACAAACATATCAATAAATACATGTATCAAAATAGAAAATGACTAAAGGAGGGGAATTCCCGAATTACCATCATTTGGAACGACATTTGAAAAACAAAGCAATAAGCGACGACATTACATCAACAAAAAATTACACATGACAGAGGCCGAAAAGTGGTCAATCATTTTCATGCAAAGCCAGAAAGACAAATATATCATTTTACGCGTAAATGCAAGAATAATATTCTCATTGCGTTTATGTTTTCCCCCTTTTTGAGAGAGAGAGAGTGAGGGAGATAGGGAGAGAGAGAGAGAGAGAGAGAGAGAGAGGGAGAGGAGAGGGAGAGGGAGGGAGGGGAGGGAGGGAGAGGGAGAGAGAGAGAGAGGGGGAGGGAAGGAGGGAGAGGGAGAGGGAGAGAGGAGAGAGAGAGAGGGAGGGCGAGAGGGATGAGGGACGAGAGAGGGAGGGAGGGAGGAGGGAGAAGAGAGAGAGAGAGAAGAGAGAGAGAGAAGAGAGAGAGAGAGAGAGAGAGAGAGAGAGAGAGAGAGAGAAGAGAGAGAAAGAGAGAGAGAAAGAAGAGAGACAGACAGACAGACAGAAAGAGAATGGGGAGAGAGAAAGGGAGAACGGAAGGGCATGTGTGCTTGTGCACAATTCTAGAAACCTGCTTTCCCCCTCTTCTCTCCCTTTCCTCCTCTTTCTTTCTCTCTCTCCCTTCCTCTCCCCTTCCCCCTCTTCTCTCTCTCTCTCCTCTCTCTCTCTCTCTCTCTCTCTCCCTCTCCTCTCCTCCCCTCCCCTCTCCCTCCTCTCCACTCCCCTCTCCCCCCTCCCCCCTCTCCTCCCTCCACCCTCCCTCTCCCCCTCTCCTCTCCCTCTCTCCCCCAGCACCGCAAACACACACCGCAGCATCCCGCACCCACCACCCGCACCCCAGATAAAAGCGAGCCAACTGGAAAGCACATCATTGGAACATAATGTAATCTCGTGCCATTATCGGGCGTGTCATCTCTCTCGTGAATCTGGCACGCGTTTGACACGGTAATTACGCCAAATATATGATTATTATGGTCGTGGCTCGAGTTTCGGTTTGCTCACGTTACGTATAGGAAGGGTCGTGTTGTGTGTTTTTTTTTTTTTTTTTTTTTGGGGGGGGTTGTTTGTGTGTGTGTTTGTTGTGCTTGTGTTTGTGTGTGTACGTGTGTGTTTTGGGGGGTTTGTTATGTGTGTGTTTGTGTGTGTGTGTGTGTATGTGTGTGTGTGTTTGTTTGTGTGTGTACGGATGTGTTTTTGGGGGGTTTGTTTTGTGTGTGTGTGTGTGTTTGTTTGTGTGTGTACGTGTGTGTTTTGGGGGGTTTGTTTTGTTGTGTGTGTTTGTTTGTTGTGTGTGTACGTGTGTGTTTTTGGGGGGTTTGTTATGTGTGTGTGTGTGTGTTTTGTGTGTGTACGTGTGTGTTTTGGGGGGTTTGTTTGTGTGTGTGTGTGTTGTTTTGTTTGTGTGTGTACGTGTGTGTTTTGGGGGGTTTGTTATGTGTGTGTGTGTGTGTGTTGTTTGTTTGTTGTGTGTGTGTTACGTGTGTGTTTTGGGGGGTTTGTTATGTGTGTTGTGTGTTTGTTTGTTTGTTTTGTGTGTGTACGTGTGTGTTTTGGGGGGTTTGTTATTGTGTGTGTGTGTGTTTGTTTGTTTGTGTGTTATGCGTTTATGTTTGTTTATTTGTGTGTATACGCGTGTTTGTGTTTGTGTGTGTTTGTACATATGTGTGTGTTTGTGTGTGTGTAAATGTATGTTTGTGTTTGTGTGTGTATTTGTGTATTTACGTACATTTTATTAAAGAGTATGCGACATGCCTTTATATGTATTCACAAAAACGACCCAGATCAACTTCCAAACAAACAAACAAAACAAAACAAAGACAATAACGGCCGATGTCACCACGAGACAAAATACATCAGAGTGAAATAGAAAGACCCGAAGGAGACGGAATAGAGCTGTCTCATATCTCTATAGAGCCTCGAATCGTTCGTCATCCCCGGGTCGTTTTTCTCCCGAGAAATGCGTTGGCAGATAGATCAGCGGGACTCTACGTGTGTGCGTGAAGGTGTGGGGGGGAGAGGGTGTTGTGGTGGGGGTGTGGGTGTGTGTGTAGGGGTGGGGGAGGGTGTGTGTGTGTGCGTGTGTGTGTGTGTGTGTGTGTGTGTGTGTGGTGTGTGTGGTTGTGTGGTGTGTGTGTGTGTTTTGGTGGATGTGTGTGTGTGTGTGTGCGTGTGTGTGTGTGTGTGGGGGAGGGTGTGTGTGTGTGTGTGTGTGTGTGTGTGTGTGTGTGTGTGTGTGTGTATGTGTATCCTTGACATGCATGTATATGTATCTATGTGTGTTCGTGTGTAGATAGAAGAGATAGAGAGAGAGAGAGAGAGAGAGAGAGAGAGAGAGAGAGAGAGAGAGAGAGAGAGAGAGAGAGAGAGAGAGAGAGAGAGAGAGAGAGAGAGAGAGAGAGAGAGAGAGAGAGAGAGAGAGAAGAGAGAGAGCGAGAGAAGATCGGAGAATAGAAAACAAGAAAAAAACGCAAAAAAAAAAAAAAAAAAAATCGACTACGAGAGAACGAGACCCAAAAGAGTTGAAAAGGCCAAAACACACGTACACACACACACACACACAAACACACACAGACCGAATAAGAGAGAGAGAGAAAAAAAAAGAAAAAAAAAAACGGAAAGAACTCCACAAAAAACAAAAAACAAAAAAGCTTTTTACTTGACATGTAAATTCCCATCCATGATTTACACATTGTCCCCCAATTAATGACCCTCCTTTGACCATTTACGTCTCGAGCGCCGGCCATAAACCAAGCTAATTCGTCCTTAACCGCCTCCCAATTTGACCTAACATGACCTATCTGACCGAGCCTAATCAGATATAGTTACCAGATCGACCTCACTTGCATTGAAATTTAATTCTCGAACCACTCGCACTGTGTCTGGGGTTGGATAAAACAGGGTAGGGTTTTAATTGCCTCTTTGATGAAGGAAATACTTTTAGGCCAGACTGGGAAAGAAATGTACAAATGTAGGAGAGTGGGAAAGAGGGATTGTGGAGAGAGAGAGAGAGAGAGAGAGAGAGAGAGAGAGAGAGAGAGAGAGAGAGAGAGAGAGAGAGAGAGAGAAGAGAGAGAGAGAGGAGAGAGAGAGAGATGGAAGGAGAGATTGAGGAGAGAGAGAGAGTGGAAAGAGAGATTGAGAGAGAGAGAATGGGAAAGAAATGTACAAATATAGGAGAGTGGAAAGAGGATTGTGGAGGGATTGAGGAGAGAGAGAGAGAGAATGGAGAGATTGAGAGAGAGAGAGAGAGAGAATGGAAGGAGAGATTGAGGAGAGAGAGAGAGTGGAAAGAGAGAATGGAAGGAGAGATTGAGGAGAGAGAGAGAGTGGAAAGAGAGAATGAGAGAGATTGAGAGAGAGAGGGAAAGAGAGTTTGAGAGATTGAGAGAGAGAGTGGAAAGAGAGATTGAGAGAGAGAGAGAGAGTGGAAAGAGAGAATGGGAAGAGAGATTGAGAGAGAGAGAATGGGAAGAGAGATTGAGAGAAAGAGAGAGAGTGGAAAGAGAGAATGGGAAGAGAGATTGAGAGAGAGAGAGAGAGGGAAAGAGAGCTTGAGAGAGAGAGAGAGAGAGAGAGTGAAGAGAGATTGAGAGAAGAGAGAGGGGAAAAGTGCTTGAGAGAGAGAGAGAGAGAGAGAGAGAGTAGAAAGAGAGATTGAGAGAGAGAGAATGGGAAGAGAGATTGAGAGAAAGAGAGAGGGGGGAAAGAGAGCTTGAGAGAGAGAGAGAGAGTCTTCTTTCTCCTCCCCCTCCCATTCCTCTTCCTATTCTTCCTTATAATCTCACTCTCTGTTTCCTTCCATTAACTAATTCTTTTTCTTCATCTTCCTCCTCCACTTCATCATCATAAGCATCATCACCATCTTCTGCTTCTCCTCCTCCTCTCCTCTCCTCGCCTCTCTTCCAACCAGCCCGCACCCCAGCCCCTCACACCCTCTCCTCTCTTTCCTGACCAGCCTCCTCTCCCTCCTCCCCCCCTCGCCTCTTCTTCTCCTCCTTCAACCATTCCCCCCTCCAGCCCTCCCTCTCACCCCTCGCCTCCTCCTTCTGACCAGACTCCCTCTCTCCCCCTCGCCTCTCCTCTTCCTTCCAACCAGTCCCCCACCTCCCCCCCGGCCTCACACCCCTCGCCTCCTCCTTCTGACCAGCCCCCACCCCCCCCCCTCGCCACAACCCCCCTCGCCTCTTCCTTTCGACCCCCCCCCTCCCTCACCTCCTCTTTCGACCAGCCCCCCCTCGCCTCCTCCTTCTGACCAGCCTCCCCCCCTCCATCCCCCTGCCCTCACACCCCCTCTTTGCCTCCTTTCGACCAGCCCCCCCCTCCTCGCTCCTCCTTCTCCTCCTCTTCTGACCCCCCTCCCCCCGCACACCCCCTCCCCTCCCCTCTATAAAATTCGCCTGGCTTCCCCGCCGTGTACACGAGACTGGCTCTCCTCTCGCAGGGACTTAGTGCTTCCTTCCTCTTCCTCCCTCTTTATCTTCTCCTCTCTTATTCCCCTTCCTTTTTCCTTTTTCCTTCACCCGTTCGTTTTCCAGTTGGTTCTCTTCGTTCCTTTGTTTTTTATTATTCTCTTTATCGAGATTTGTGGCGGATGTTTTCAATTGGTCATTTCATTCACACACACACACACCAGACCACACACACACATAAACACACAACATGCGCGCGCACACACACACACACACACACACACACACACACACACACACACAACAACACACAACACACACACACACACACACACACACACACATGTCCAAATCGATATTTAATTCGACACTTAAAAGGTGCAATGGTTACAGCTGTGAACAGTGTCTGGAAAAACCTTCCAAAAATATTTATTTACGTATAATTATTTCGAAAGCATATCAATTAAAAAAAAATTATCGTTAAAACTAATAAAGTATTTTTTGAGGCGTGGGCACAGCGGAGTTAGTCATAGGAGATGATTCTGAGTAAGCCATAATAATGATAAAAAAGATGGTAATGATAAGAATGAGAATTGGAAAAGTAATATTAGTAATATCAACAATATTGGTAATAATAGTAATGATATTAATCATGATGATGATGATGGTGATAACAATAATAATAATAATGATAATAATGATGGAAAATAATGATAATGATGCTAATATCAGTCTAACAACAATGATGATGATAACAATAATAACAATAATAGAAATAACAAGTGAAATAACAAATAATGATGATAATAACAATAACAAAAACGATAACAATTATCACAACAACAACCGACCAACCACACAAATTATAATACAACCGATGGGCTCCTTCACAAAATGATTACAAAATGATAATTCATCTCAAACATTTTATCTCATCCTTTCAGTATTTTTGCAGCAACGATTACATACCCCTCGATTGTCCTGTACTACAAGAAGGCTTCTATTTGTCATAATTTCATCTTCAGGGACGTGTATGTGAACGAACATGTACGTTTTTTGCCATGTGTGTACCTGTATCTCTTCATGTGCGTATGTGCGAAGGTGTATGTGGCGCCTATTGTACTTGAATGTGTCTATAAGCATATGATTTATAAGAGTACTGATAATTGGGTATCGTATAGAGTAGCATAAAGGAAAGAAATGTTTTATTAGATTATGTATCAAACTGACGGAGAAAGGAAGGGGAAAAGGGGGGAGAGGGGAGGCTGGGGAGGGGCTGGGAATCCCCCCCCCCCTTCCCCCCCACGAAGAAGAGAATGACATAATATCTAAACTACATATAGACTTGACGTGTTGATTACGTCATAACTCACACGGGCTGGCAAGGAACACTCGGCGCACAAACACTCGGTAAATAATCTTCTCTTTGTGTGGATTTGCATAAACATTTGTAGCTTCGGATCATGAATATGGATGTACATATTTCTTACGCACACACACACATACACACACAATCACGCACACGCACACACATAAACGCACACACACACACACACAAAACACACAACACACTCTCACACACACACCCATACACTCACACACTCACACACACATACACACACACACACACACACACACACACACACACACACTCACACACACACACATACACAGATACAGACACACATAAACAAAGGCAGAAAAGCAAACAGGCATATATGGATGAATATACACAAACGAACATGCATATAACAAACAGACATACAAAATGAATCTATTCACAAAAAAATAAAAATGTAACTGCACGCATATACACCTACAGTTATTTAGGAAAAGTTGCATTCACATGAATTTCATAAAATTCTAAAACTGCAATTTCTCTTTTTCCTTCTTTTCTTCTTCTTCTTCACATTTATTCATAGGTACTTTATAATCTACTTTGGGTTATTTATCATTCGCGCCCACAGAGATAAGACATAGTGTGATCGTTTAAACTTTTAGTTGGCTGGGATATCACGCGCAATTTTTATCTCTTGTGTTTTGCCCTCTCTCTCTCTCTCTCTCTCTCTCTCTCCTTCTCTCTCTCTCTCTCTCTCTCTCTATCTGTCTATCTGTCTTCTTCTTTCTCTCTCTCTCCTCTCTCTCTCTCTCTCTCTCTCTTGTCTTTATATATATATATATATATATATATATATATATATATATATATATTATAATATATATATATATATGTATATGCATACTATATTCATACAGTACATACCATATGTATGTGTCTTTGTGCACAACCTTCCCTTTCTCTTCCCAACCTGCGTCTCCCTTCCTCCCTTCCTCCCTCCCCCTCCCCCCTCCCCTCCCTCGTCCCCTAAAACTGCAACCCTTTCATCTTTGTTGACTTCATTAATCGCAAAACAAACTTCACAACCCTGATTTACCTAAGCAGATTTCGCACCGCGTTATGCAAGCAGGCAGCGCCCACCTTTCTTCATAATTTGTTTCGATAAGCAAAGGATTTATCGCCGTATCTCCTGGCACTAATGTGGCACTCTATCAGCCGCGTCTGACACCCTTGTTCTACCTGAGGAACCCATTTCACCTGTCTCTTACATATTGAATACAGCGAACGGCGATGCATCATTATTATTGCCGCGGGACTGGAACAACAAACGGCGTCTTGAGGTTGTGGATTTCGTTCGTTTTGTGTATTTCGTTCGTCGTTTTTTCGTGCATTTCGTTCGTTTTGTGCATTTCGTTGGTTTTGTGTGTTTCGTTCGTTGTGTTTTCGTTCGTGTTGTTTCGTTCGTTTTGTGCATTTCGTTCGTTTTGTGCATTTCGTTCGTTTTGTGTGTTTTGTTCGTTTTGTGTATTTCGTTCGTTTTGTGCATTTCGTTTTGTGTATTTCGTTCGTGTGTTTCGTTATTTAGATGTCATTTTGTCTGGTTTCGGATGCCTAAGCCTTATCGAAGAATAAGACGAAAAGAGAGAGAGAGAAAATAAAATATTGGTAGCTAATAAAAGAAATGAGCCTGAAAGACGGTTTAGAATAATAGTGATAATGATGAAGATGATGATAATAATCTTGATTATAATGATAATAGCAATGATAGGAACCATGATGATAACAATAACAATGGTAATAATGATAGCAATGATAATGATAATGATGATGATGATAATAATATGCTAATAAATAATATAAAATATAATATAAAAATAACAAAATAATAATAATATAATAATAGTATAATATAATAATGATGATAATGATAGTATATATTGATAGTAATAACAGTAATAATGATAAAATGACAATCTCTAATGGAAATTCGTCTGCTATCTACTCTATATCTCTTCTATCTCAAATATCTAACACAAACCAGACGAATCTCCGAACTGGGCCTAAACCCTAATCACCCAAATCCTCATTTCCAATCAAGTTTCTATTCACACCCCAACTAATCCAACTTAAAATCTATCTACATCGAAATACACTCGAGTCTATCTGAATTCCCTCTAGATCTATTTCTGGATCGAATCTATACAAATTCGAGTTTTTTTTTTTTTTTTTTTTTTTTTTTTTTTTTTGGGGGGGGACCCAGCTAATGGAAACTACACCGAGAACCATTACCCGGAAGTGGCACTGCTCGGGTGCCACTTTCCGAATCACTCTGGTCCTTCGTACGTCCCGGATGTTGTTATGCGTGTAATGTTTGTCTCATGCTCATTTTCCCCAGTTGGAAAGGGGCTCATTATTGTGTGCAGGCGAGTGCGTGCGCGTGTGCTTCGAGGCACTCCAAGAAAGCATTAGGGTAGAATATTGATGAGAGAGAGAGAGAGAGAGAGAGAGAGAGAGAGAGAGAGAGAGAGAGAGAGAGAGAGAGAGAGAGAGGGAGAGGAGGAAGGAGGGAGGGAAGGAGGGAGGAGAGGGAGGGAGGGAGGGAGGGAGGGAGAAAGAGAGAGAGAGAGAGAGAGAGAGAGAGAGAGAGAGAGAGAGAGAGAGAGAGAGAGAGAGAGAGAGAGAGAGAGAGAGAGAGAGAGAGAGAGAGACAGAGAGAAGAGACAGACAGACAGAAGACAGACAGAGACAGAGACAGACACAGCAAGACAGAGCCCCCCCCCCCACCCCCCACGCAGCTCAACAACCTCCTGGGAAAGATTATGCTAAGTCCAACGCACGCCAGAGCTGCCTGCGATGCCCAAGCAAGCATCTCTGCCGTGAACTCTGCAAAGGGGAGATCGCTGAATCAACAAGCTGCTGCCATGAGAGTCCGTTGCATGCATTATGTAGTATGTTAATGCGAAGAGAGGCGCTTAAAGATATTTCCTAGATGGCGGTGTGATGGCGGAGAAAAACAACAACAAAAGAAAAACAAGAAAAGAAAGAGAGAGAGGGGAGAGAGAGAGAGAGAGAGAGAGAAGAGAGAGAGAGAGAGAGAGAGAAGAGAGAGAGAGAGAAGAGAGAGAGAGAGAGAGAGAGAGAGAGAGAGGAGGGAGGGAGAGAGAGAGAGAGAGAGAGAGAAGAAGAGAAGAGAAGAGAAGAAAGAGAAGAAAGATAGAGACAGAGAAAGAAAGAGACAGCGAAAGCGTCAGACACAGAGAAAGAGAGAGGCAGACAGACAGAAATTATCATGTCACATAAATACCAAACCTTCCCAGCGATCTTTTGTTCCTCTGTTCATCATCATAATATCCCTCAACCCTATGAACCCTATAACACGTTGCCTCATAAACACATCCCGGCGAGAACAAAGAACACGGTATTCTAGAACACACGCAATGGACTTAACCGAAGCCGCTTAAAATGATTTATTAACAGGAAATTATATAAAGAGACAGCGGAAGAGGTAAGAGCAATACTGATATGAAGTTAAAGTATGTTACGGTATCAATATTGATTTAATGACTTTATTGATACGGGTTGACGTGAAAGAAATCATAAAGAATTTCTCTCTTTCATTCAGTATATGGAAGGCCATATGGGTGGAATTATCACCTCTTTACGGTCTCCATTATTGTTATCATCATTATCAACGGACATTATTAGTGTTGAAAGCGTGTGAGGGAAATGGAAGACAGAAAGAGGGAGAAGGAGAGGGAACGAGAAGTAAAAGAAGAGGGGAGAGGAAGAGCGAAGGAGAGAGGAAACGGAAGCAATATAGGGGAGTGAGTAAAATGAAATGGGAGAATGGATAAGGAAGATAAGGGATATGAGAGAGAGAAAAGAAAAAGAGAAGAAGGCGAAATGGAGGGAGAAGACAGAGAGCGAGAGAGAGAGAGAGAGAGAGAGAGAGAGAGAGAGAGAGAGAGAGAGAGAGAGAGAGAGAGAGAGAGAGAGAGAGAGAGAGAGATAGAGAGAGAAGAGAGAGAGAGAGAGGAGAGAGAAAGAAAAAGAAAGAGAAAAGAGAAAAGACAGAGAAGAAGAAAAATGAAAGAGCGAACAAAGACAGAAGAGAAAATAAAAGAGAGAATCACAGAGAGCGAAGAACAAAAAAAAAAAAAAGCATAAGAAAAAAATCACAATACACAATAAACCAGACCCAAAGACGAAAAGAAAACAAAGGAGAAGACAAAACAGGGCGAGAAGGAGAGACACAAACGCCCATCCTCCCCTCTATCCCGCAGCCTATCCGATTCGAGGACGACTATATCCCCGAGGCTAATCTTAGCATACTAGCTACGGTGTTCCTCCAAGCGCAGTTCGAGGGCCACGTTGGGCTTAATTAGGGTCATCAAGGGTGGCACTCAAGCCCGTTCATGACGTGAGTATGTGTGGTTAATGATCACGCTGCTTTATGGCTATGGAGAGGGAACAGGAGGCTACGTGCGGTGCCTGCGAGAATGGCACCGACTATGGGGTGGTTGGCACTGGCACTGAGTGAGGGTGTGTGGCCTTGTTGCAAGTGGGTATTGCTTGGCATATGCGCGCTTTGGGGGGTGTTAGTGCTTGGAACGAGCGAAAAATGGAAATGCGGCGCTTGTGTGTATATAGATAATTATAGATATGAACGTATATGGTGTAGGTACATTATGATCACACACACACACACACACACACACACACATACACTCACTCACACACACACACACACTCACTCACACACACACCACACACATACACACACACACACACAGACAAACAACTCACAAACATGTATATATATATACACACAACACACACATATATATTGCTGCCAATCTATCTATTCATTTACTTCTCTTTCTATTCCTACCCCCCCTCCCTCTCCCCCTCCCCCCCGACCCCACCCCCTCCCCGACCCCACCCCCCTCCCCCTCCCCGCCACTCTCGCTCTCTGCTTGTAATACACGGAAAAAACGCGAAACAACACAAGCGACCGCCCACAAAGGACCAGAGTTGAGTGAAAAAGGAATGACAGGAGCTTCTCACTACACCACACACAACAGACACACAGAACACTCATACACACACATACATACAGACTGACACTCATACGCAAACACACACATACCTCATACGCAAACACACACACACAGACAGACACTCATACACAACACACACACACACAGAACTCATAAACACACGCACCACACAGAGACACTCAAACACACACACACAAAGACACTCTCATACATACCATACACTTACGCTTACAGACACTCACACACACAACACACGACAAACACTCAACACACATACAGATATACAAACACGCACACAAAGACACTCTCATAACACACACACACACTTACACTTACAGACACTCACATACACACATAGACGCTCACACACACATCATCCAAGATAATATACACACACAAAAAAAACATAAAAATAGAATAAAACGAAAAAAAGAAAGAAGGAGAAGAAACAGAACCCGCAGAAGAAGAAGAAGAAGAAGAAGAAGAAAGAAGAAACAGACCCGCAGAAGAAGAAGAAGAAGAAGTAGAAGAAACAGACCCGCAGAAGAAGAAGAAGAAGAAGAAAAAGAAGAAGAAGAGAAGAAGGAGAAGAGGAGAAGAAGAAGAAGAAGAAGGAGTGAAGAAGAAGAAGAAGAAGAAGGAGAAGAAAGAAGAAGAAAAAGAAAAAAAAAGAAAAAAGAAAAGAAAAAAGAAGAAGAAAAGAAACAGAACCCGCAGAAGAAGAAGAAAAGAAAAAAGAGAAAACAGACCCGCAGAAGAAGAAGAAGAAGAGAACAGACCCCGCAGAAGAAGAAGAAAGAAGAAAACAGAAGAAGAAGAAGAAGAAGAAGAACAGACCCGCAGAAAAAAGAAGAAGAAGAAGAAGAAGAAACAGACCCGCAGAAGAGAAGAAGAAGAAGAAAACAGACCCGCAGAAAAGAAGAAAGAAGAAGAAGAAGAAACAGACCCGCAGAAGAAGAAGAAGAAGAAGAAACAGACCCGCAGAAAAACAGAAAAGAAGAAGAAGAAGAAACAGACCCGCAGAAAGAAGAAGAAGAAAAGAAACAGACCCGCAGAAAGAAAAGAAGAAGAAGAAAGAAAAGAAGAAGACAGAAAAGAAGAAGAAACAGAACCCGCAGAAGAAGAAGAAGAAGAAGAAAGAAGAAGAAAGAGAAACAGACCCGCAGAAGAAGAAGAAGAAGAAGAAACAGACCCGCCAGAAGAAGAAGAAGAAAAAGAAAAAGAAAAAGAAAAAAAAAAAGGAAAAAAAGAAGAAGAAGTAAAGAAAAAGAAGAAGAAGAAAAAGAAGAAGGAGAAGAAGAAGAAGAAGAAACAGACCCGCAGAAGGAGAAGAAAAGAAGAAGAAGAAGAAGAAAACAGACCCCGCAGAAGGAGAAGAAGAAGAAGAAACAGACCCGCAGAAGGAAAGAAAGAAGGAGGAGAAGAAGAAACAGACCCGCAGAAGAAGAAGAAGAAAAAGAAAAAGAAAAAGAAAAGAAAAAGGAAAAAGAAGAAGAAAGTAAAAGAAAAGAAGAAAGAAGAAAAAGAAGAAGAGAAGAAGAGAAGAAGAACAGACCCGCAGAAGGAGAAGAAGAAGAAGAAGAAGAAGAAGAAAGAAACAGAAGAACCAGACCCGCAAAGAAGGAGAAGAAGAAAGAAGAAGAAAGACCCGCAGAAGGAGAAGAAGCCAGAACCCGCAGAAGGAGAAGAAGAAGGAGGAGAAGAAGAAACAGACCCCGCAGAAGAGAAGAAGAAGAAGAAACAGACCCGCAGAAGGAGAAGAAGAAGGAGGAGAAAAACAGACCCGCAGAAGAAGAAGAAAAAGAAGAAAAAGAAACAGACCGCAGAAGAAAGAAGAACAAAGAAGAAAGAAGAAGAAGAAACAGAACCCGCAGAAGAAGAAAGAAGAAGAAGAAAAGAAAGAAACAGACCCGCAGAAGAAGAACGAAGCAAAAAGAAAAAGAAAAAGAAGAAGAAAAAAGAAGAAAAAAGAAAAAAGAAGAAGACGAAGAAGAAGAAACAGACCCGCAGAAGAAGAAGAAGAAAAAGAAAAAGGAAAAAAGAGAAGAAGTAAAAGAAAAAGAAAAAAGAAAAAGAAGAAGAAGAAAAAAAAAAGAAGAAGAAACAGACCCCAGAAGAAGAAGAAGAAAGAAGAAGCAGACCCGCAGAAAAAGAAGAAGAAAGAAGAAGAAGAAAACAGAAGAAAAAGAAGAAGAAGAAGAAGAAGACAGACCCCAAGAAGAAGAAGAGAAGAAGAAGAAAAAGGAAAGAAACAGACCCGAGAAAGAAGAGAGAAAAAGAAAAAGAAAAAGAAGAAGAAAAAGGAAAAAAAGAAGAAGAAGTAAAAGAAAAGAAGAAGAAGAAAAAAGAAGAAGGAGAAGAAGAAGAAGAAGAAACAGACCCGCAGAAGAAGAAGAAGAAGAAGAAGAAGAAGCAGACCCGGTCCCTCCCCAACGCAGGGGGCGATAGCTCGAGAAAATACAACCAAATAAATTAGATAAACCAGCCAGCCCAAAGGGAGACATGAAAAAGGGATTACATTAAGAGAGATAACAATTGTTTGAGACAGAGGCAAGGTTTTCGTCTGTGGTGGGGGCTGATGGGGCTGGGGGGGAGGCTGGGAGAGAGAGAGGGGGGGGGGTGAGGTTGTTTGGTAAGAGGGGGGGGGGTGTTCTGGGAGACGGGGGTGAGGTTGTCTGGTAGGGAGGCTGGGGGGGTCTGGGAGAGGGGGGTGAGGTTGTTTGGTAAGGGGAGGGGGCGTGTCTTGGGAGAGGATGGGTGAGTTGTCTGGTAGGGAGGCTGGGGGGGGGGTCTGGGAGATGGGGAGGGGTGAGGTTGTTTGGTAAGAGGGGGGGCGTGTGGTTTGGGAGAGAGGGGGTTTGAGGTTGTTTTAGTAAGGGGGGGGTATGGGAGAGGGGGTGAGGTTGTGTGGCATGGGGGGGTGAGGTTGTGTGGCAGGGGGGTTGTCTGGGAGAGGGGGGCAAGGTTGCCTGGGAGATGTAGGGGGGGTGAGGTTATCTTCTAGTGGGGTAGAGGGTGTCCTGGGAGAGGAGGGGGGGAGTGTGAAGTTGGTCTGGCAAGGGAGGGGTCTGGTGATAATGGAGGGGTTGAAGTTTTCTGGCAGGGAAGGGGGGGGGGTGCCGTATGGAAGAAAGGGTTGTCTGGCAGGGGAGGGGTGGGCGAGTGCTTGTGGTAGGGGTATTGTCTGGTGGGGACGGGGGGGGAGGATATGCGTGTGGAAGGGGCGAGGGGAGGGGAGGGAGAGGGGTACGTTTGTGGAAGGGGGAGTAGGGGAAGGTAGGGGGAGAAAATTTGCGTGTGGCAAAGGGGGTTCTCTGCAATGGGAGGGGTGGGGCGGTGACGTATGGTAGGAGTCTGTCTGGGTAGGGGACAGGGGAGGAAGAAGGGGAGGATGTGCGTGTAGAAGAAGGAGAGGGAAGGTAAGAGAGAAGTGTCTAGAAGGAAGAAGGGGAAAGGAGTAGAAAAATCCGAGGTAGAGGGTATACGTGGGGGAAGGGGAGGGGGTTGGGTAGCTGACTAAGGGTGGGGTGGGGGGAAGGGGAAAGGTACTGTGTGAAAGGGGATAGAGGGGGAAAGAAAACCAGAGAAATGTGTGCGTTTGGAAGGGGGTAAAGGACTAGGGGGAGGGGGAAGGGGGAGGGAGGGAGAGAGAAGTAGATAATAATGGAAGAAGAAGAAGGAGGGTAGAATGATAACAGAATGAGAAAAGGAGTAATGAGGAAAAGGTAATCAATGAGAATGAAACATGAAGATAGAATGATAGAAAAGGAGAGAAGAAGAAAATGAACCGTATTCATGTTGACAAAATGTAGAAAAAAGGTATAAAATGAGAGAGACATCTCCACAATACAAGAGATGTATTGACAAAGATATTTCTCGAAGCCGGTCAATTACATCACTTGCATGTTATGAAGATATTCATTATCCTTCATTCAAGGGGGTGGGTAGGGGAACGGCGGGGGGGTAGGGGAAGCCGCGGGGTGGGTAAGGGAAAAGCGGGGTGGGTAGGGGAAGGCGGGGTGGGTGGGGTGGGTAGGGGAAAGGCGGGGCGGGTAGGAGAAGACGGGGGTGGGTAGGGGAAGCTGGGGGTGGGTAAGTGGAAGGCGGGGGGTGGGTAGGGGAAGCCGGGGGTTGGGTAGGGAAGACGGGGTGGGTAGGGGAAGGCGGGGGATGGGTAGGAAGGCGGGGGGGTGGGTAGGCGGAAGGCGGGGGTGGGTAGGGGAACGGACGGGGGTGGGTACGGGGAAAGGAGGGGGAGGGATAATGCGTAAGGAAAAGGGAAGAAGTGAAAGGGTAGAAGGTTTGGAAGAGGGGTAAGAATAAATAGAAGGATAATAAGAACTATAGAGGTATTAATAACAATGATGTCGACTAAAACAATGAACGCGCCAATTAACAGTAGCAGAATCAAGTATTATAACAAGAGAGAGAGAGAGAGAGAGAGACAGAGATAGAAGAGCAGAGAGAGAGAGAGAGAGAGAAGAGAGAGAGAGAGAGAGAGAGAGAGAGGAGGAGAGAGAGAGAGAGAGAGGGAGAGAGAGAGAGAGAGAGAGAGAGAGAGAGAGAGAGAGAGAGAAAGAAGAGAGAGAGAGAGAGAGAGAGAAAGAGAAGAGGAGAGGAGAGAGAGAGAGAAGGAGAGGAAAGAGAGAAGAGAGAGAGAGAGAGAGAGAGAGAGAGAGAAGAGAGGAGAGAGGAGAGGAGAGAGAGAGAGAGAGAAAGAGAGAGAGAGAGAGAGAGAGAATAGAAATAGAAAGAGAAAGCGAAAGAGAGAGAAAAAGAGAGAAAAAAGAAAAAAAAGAAAGAGAAAGAGAAAAAAGAGAAAAAAAAGAAGAGACAGATAGACAGATAGATATAAACATACACACAGAGATAGATAAATAGAGAGAACCGTATGAGAACCAGTCCGGAGCAATAGCACGCTGCATACAGTCTCCTCCACGCCATGGAATACGAGTGTTGATACAAAAGCAACAACTGCAACAATAACAACAACGTATTTTTTTTTTCCTTTTGCCACCGAGAAACAAAGGAAAACCAACAGAGAGATGACGTAGCACTATATAACACGAGGAAGAAGTGCATCAATGCTGAGTACTTTTCCTCCATAGAAGCCAAGAAGCGAAAGAGGTCATAAAGGAAGAGATCATATTTGCTATAAAGTAGATTTAGGGGCAAAGAAGAAAGAGGGTGAGAGGAGAGGAGAGAAGCGGATGAGGAGGAGAGGGAGAAATAGGAAAAAGAAGAGAGGCGAGTGAGGAGGAGAGGGAGAAACAGGAGGAGAGACAGAGAAGCGAATGAGGGATGGAGGAGAGGAGGAGAGGGAAGAGGAAGCGAAGGAGGAGTAGAGGGGAGAGAACAGGAGAGAGAGGAGAGAGGCGAGTGAGGAGGAGAGGGAGAAACAGGAAAAGAGGAGAGAAAGCGAAGGAGGAGGAGAGGGAGAAACAGGAAAGAGAGAAGAGAAGCGAATGAGGAGGAGAGGGAGAAACAGGAGAGAGAGAAGAAGAAGCGAGGAGAGGAGAGGGAGAAACAGGAGAGAGAGAAGAGAAGCGATGGAGGAGGAGAGGGAGAAACGGAGGAGAGGAAGGTTTGAGGGAGAAGAGGAGAAGGAATGAGGTAGGAAGGAGAAATAAGAACTGGAGAATAAAGTGAAAAAATAAAAAGAAAAGATAAAGAAAAAAAACGTAAAACGCAAAAAACAAAGAAAAAACAACAAAAAACAAGCAAACAAAACAAAGAGGTATATACAAAAGCGAAGAAGAAAGGCGTCAAACAAGAGACAAAAAAAAAAAAAAAAAAAAAAAAAAAAGAGAGAGAAGAAGAATGAGCGAAATAGACACACCAGTAGAAGAGTCATTAAAGAAATGACAGCGTGAGAAATGGCATCGTTTGTCATCAAAAAACGTGCAGACGAAACGTTTCTGGCGCTGACAAAGACACAGGACGACGGACGGGAGAAAGTGAAGTGTATTGTAGAGGTGTGTCTGCGTCGGAGGAATGGAAGGAGCGAAGAGGGAAGGAGATAAAGTGGGGGAGAGGAGGAATGGATAATGGATTTTTTTTTTTTTTTTTTTTTTTTTTTTTTTTTTTTTTAAGTATTGTGCATGTGTGTGTATAGATATTATATGTATAGGTAGATATGTATATGTTTAGTGTTAGTTTGAAATATACAAGTGCAATACATAAGCATAAATACACTCACATACACAACATGCACATAAAGTACACATACATACAACCCCCCCCCCCACACACACACAAACTTACAAACAAGCACATATACCACACCACACACACAACACCCAACACACGCAACACCCAAACCATAAGCACACACAACACACACAAGGACAAACACACACACACACAACTAGGACAAACACACACACACACACACACACACACACCTCACCCCACCCAGACATGCAAAATCAATACCAATCCAGGAAGTTAACTTAATTCCCTTCCACCCCCACCCCCTCCCCACATCCCTCCCCCCCTCCCCCTCCTCCTACCGCACTTGCAATCATAATGCAATAGATTAATAACACAAGATCTTTGCTTTAAGATGCAAAAGAGATATTTAACAGGAAGCCCCAGTTACTATCTCCTTCCAAGAGGCTGGTTATCTTATATATCTGGGGCCGGTGGGGATGTGTTACGTGTGTTACGTGTGTGTGTGGATGGTGATGTGAGTTGATGAAGTGTGAATGTGGATGTGTGATGTTGATGTGGGGTGTGTGATGTGGATGTTGAATGGGTGTGATTGGGATGTGTGATGGGTGTGATGTGGACTTGTGTTGTGGATGTGTGATGACGGGTGTGATGTGGGTGTGTGGTTGTGGATGTGGGTTGTTGGGCTGTGATGTGGGATGTGTGATGGGTGTGATGTGGATGTGTGATGTGTGATGTAAGATGTGTGACGGGTGTGATGTGGATGTGGATGTTGATGAGTGTGGATGTGGATGTGTTGTTGGGGTGATGTGGGATGTGTGGTTGTGGATGTGGTGTGATGTGGATGTGTTTTGTGGATGTGTGACGGGTGTGATTGGGTGTGTGTTTTGGTGGATGTGTTGTTGGTTGTTGGAATGTGGATGTGTGATGGGTGTGATGTGGATGTGTGTTGTGAATGTGTGACGGGTGTGATGTGGGTGTGTGGTTGTGGATGTGTTGTTGGTGTGATGTGGATGTGTGTTGTGGATGTGGTGACGGGTGTGATGTGGATGTGTGACGGGTGTGGATTGGGGTGGGTGTGTTTGTGATGGTGACGGGTTGTGACGTATGTGTTGTGGATGTGGTTGACGGGTGTGATGTGTGTGTGTGTTATGGATGTGTTGCGGGTGTGATGTGGATGTGTGTTATGTGTGTTTTTATGGGTGGTGATAATGGATGTGTGTTGCGGATGTGTTACGGGCGTGTGTTGTGTTGATGATGTGTGTTAGGATGGTCATAGAATGAGGAAAGATGAGTTTAATGGTTAAATAATGAGGAAAGGTTAATGTAATGTCGATAGAATGAGGGAATAAGGAGAGAATGATGATTGATAGAGAGGATGAAATAATGAGGATAAAATAGGCAATGAAGAAAGATGAAGCATAAGGATAGAATGATAAAATGAAGAATGAGGACGAAGTAGATAATAATGGAAGAAGAAGAAGGAAGGTAGAATGATAACAGAATCAGAAAATGAATGATGAGGAAAAGATAATCAATGAGAAAAGAAAATGAGAATGAAACATGAAGATAGAATGATAAAGAGAAGGAATAACAAAGACCAAAAACAAAGATTAAAATGGCGACAGAAGGATAAAATATATGATAAAGAAAAGGAATGAAAATAAAAATGGAAATGAAGGTCATGAAAAAATTGATAATACGAATACGACAATAAATAAATTGATAAAAAAGGAAATAGAGGAGGAGGGATAGACATAATAAATAAATGATAAAATAACAAATTAAATAATGGTGGCAGAAGAGGGAGAGAAAGACAAAGTAACGAGATGAAATAAGATAATAGAATTAAATAATCAGTAAAATAAGGGGAAGAGGGATAGAATGATGATAGAAAGATGAAATGAACAAAAGGGGGAAGATGAAATAAATAAAGAAGAAAAGAAGAAGAAGAGATTAGCAGGTGATTAAACAAGAAAGAGAAAGAGAGAAAAAAAATATTGACAATAAAATGAAAATTAACCTCCTGATTTTTTTTTTTTTTTTTTATTGTTTTTATTTTTTTTTTAATACCGACATCAATATCTATTTATAGATTAATGCATTTACATATATCAAACTTTCATTGTATTTCTGACAAGTAGCTCTGATATTTGAATAGAATTTATATACATATATATATATATATATTCGTGAATAAATAAACAGTTTGACATTAAATAAATGTGTGCAAACAACAACATGTCGGCTTATTTACACGAATGCGTTTGGACGCAATGAAATATAAATACGGTATAAATTAAAAAATAATATTGGCTAACTCAACTAATGTATAGATGGAAAGAGAGAGAGAGGAAGAGAGAAAGAGATAGAGATGTAGAGAGAGGAGAGAGAGAGGGAGCGAGGGGGGAGGGTGGAGGAGAGGGTGGAGGGAGTGAGTGAGGAAGGGAGAGAGGGAGAGAGGGAAGGAGGGAGGGAGGAAGTGAGTGAGTGAAGAATGAGTGAGTGAGTGAGTAAGTGAGGGAGGGAGGGAGGGAGGGAAGGAGGGGGAGAGGGTGAGAGGGAGTGAGTGAGGAAGGGAGAGAGGGAAAGGAGGGAGGGAGGAAGTGAGTGAGTGAGAGATGAGTGAGTGAGAGAATAAGTGATTGAGTAAGTGAGGGAAGGAGGGAGCGGAGAGAGAGGTGGGAGTGAGTGAGTGAGAGGAGGAGAGAGGGAAGAGGGAGGAGGGAAAGAGGGAAAGAGTGAGCGAGTGAGAGAATGAGTGAGTGAGTGGAGAGAAATGAGTGAGTGAGTGAGAGAATGAGGTGTGAGTGAGTAGGTGAGGAGGGAGGTGGAGGGAGGTGGGGAGAGAGGGAGAAAGAGAGGGGAGGAGAGAAGACAGGAGGTAGAGTGAGGGAGGGAGGGAGGGAGGAGAGGGGAGGAGGAGGATTTTCTACCCCTCCTTGCTGCTGAGGTCATGTCACTCTTAGAATAACTTTTACTTGAATCAACGAAAAGTCAAGATGTTCAATCGAGTCTTTCTAGAGTCTATTTCGTATTCAATTTTGTTTCGAATACTTGTTGACTTTGATCGCTTTCATATTTTGTCCGATTCTCAAAATCTGCTTCGTTATTTACCAGTTCTCGTATGCATTCATTTATCTATAAACTACGTTATCTATTTGTTATACATCTTTCAGTATCTCTTCAACAATGATACAGTCTACATGCAACATTGCCAGTCTTGCTTGCAACTGACTTCATCTTTCTCTAAAGTAAGACTTCTTAGCAACAATAATAATATCTATAACAACAATAATAATAATGATAATAGTAGTGTTAATAATAGGAGTAATATCAGTAACAATAATAAGAAAAATGATGGATATAACAGTGATGCTAATTGTAAAAATGATAATGATGGTGATGGTGGTGATGATGATGATGATGATGATGATGATGATGGTGATGATGATGAATGATGATGAATGATGATGATAATAATATAATGATGAATAATGATAATATGATGATGATATAACAATAAAAAGATAACAGTGATTGATAATGATGATCTCATCATCCTCATTGTAAAGTAAAAGATAAGAAAATAATGATAACGATAAAGCAATGATGATAATGATAATGATGAAAATATACTGATAATAAAAAACAACAACAACAACAACAACAAAAACTAATTAAAATGATGCTAATAACAATCCTATAAGCCACAAGGCATCCCTATCATATGGGCGACGGAATCCCATTGCAGATTTAGTTATTTGCAATTGCAGATAACTATTGTTGTGGAGGAAAATTATTAAATTTCAACATGCAAGACCACATCCAATTCATCTGCATTTTGCAAACTCTTTTGCACGACGTTCAATTCCACTCTTTTTTAATCCCCTTCCTTTTTTTTTTTTTTAAAGCGTGTAGCTATGTTCATGAATATATATTATATATATATCTTTATAAAATCATTTATCTCTCTATTTTTTTCTTCATTTTTTTATTTATTTTTTTTACACTATTTTTTGATGGTCATTTATCTCTCAGTTTTTTAAATCTCTTTTTTATTTCTTTTTTTAAAATATTATTTTTTGATGGACCACATTTGAATTGCAGTTTTGAGATAAAAATAAGACATTTTTTTGTATTCTAAATCTACGAAAAAATAAAAGCGAAAACAACGTAAATATATTTCCAGCGTGTCCGAATCCGTTGATCAGTTTCCAAAAAATCCTAAATTCGAAATTGCAAAACAAAAACAACAACAACAACAGCAACAAACAAACAAACAAACATTTTCTTCTATGATAATTAGGGCAATGATCTAACATCTTGAGAAACGTCTTTATGATAATGGAGATTTTGGATACAAGATTTAGAAATAGATAAATGGAAAAATAGATAAATACATATACCAAATGAATGACTAAGTAAATAGATGGGGAAAAAAGAAAAAAGAAGAAGATAATAGTAAAAACACCGTATGTGATGATTATGATAATGACAATAATAGTAACAATGATGATAGCAACAATAATAATTATAACGATGGCAAAAATAGCTAATAAAAATATAATAATAACAATAAGAAAATAATAATAATAATAATGATGATGATAATAATAATAACAATAATAATGATGATGATGATAAGGACAATAATAATAATGCTGAAATAATAATAGTAATAATAACAATAATGATAATGATAATAATTATGATGATAAAATAACAATAATAATAATGATGATATATAAAAAAGGAACAACAGCAATAATATCAAATAATTACAATAATCATAACAAGAGTTGTAATAATGATACAATTTCGTGAATTCGTGACGGTGAAAATTATCATAACACTCTAAAGTCACTTATGAACTATGATGAATTTATTTTCCGTCTGTCTGTCTGTATCTCTCTTTCTCGATCTTTACCGTATATGTTTTCGTTAATATCTTTATTCCAGTTTACTTCATCACTATCATACACGCCACACACACACATACATAAACACATACACACACACACATACACACAGACTCACACATACATACAGACAACACAGACACACCACAGACACACACACACACACACGACACACACACACAGACCACACACACACACACACACACAAATATATATATTACTATATATATTATATATATATATATAATATATATATATAAATATATATATATATATATATATATATATATATATATATATATATATATAATATATTATACATATATATCATATACATAATAATCATAGAATAATTGTTCCTGAAATGCATTTCCGAGTTAACCTTTTTTCTATTATTTTTTCCGCCGCGTGTGTGCTACTTCCACTCAAAAATAATTCTTTAGAAGAAATGACAGGGATAACAGTAATAAAAAAAAAGTTGAAGAGAAGACACAAAAAATGACAAAGACGGATATGAGTCTGTTGGTTAAAAGCCCCTCTTTTATTTTATTTTTTTTTTTTTATAAAGTTGCTGCAATATTTATAATATACTTATTCCGGTAGAAAAATTGAATACAAATTGTATGATGAAAGGAATAGAAAGGATATATATATATAAAAGAAGAAATAGAAAAATGCAGACAGAGAAAAGGGGAACGGAGAAAAAGTGCAATAAAAGAAAGAGAGAAAGAAAAGAATTAAAAGAAAGAAAGAGAGAAAGAAAAGAATTGAAAGAAAGAAAGAAAGAAAAGAATTAAAAGAACGAAAGAGAGAAAGAAAAGAATTAAAAGAACGAAAGAGAGAAAGAAAAGAATTAAAAAAAGAAAGAGAGAAAGAAAATAATTGAAAGAACGAAAGACAGAAAGAAAATGATTAAAAGAAAGAGAGACAGAAAGAAAAAATTAAAAAAATAAGAAAAGAGAAAAAAAAATAAGAAAGAAAGAAAGAGAGGAAAAATAAGAAAAAATAAGAAAAGTAAAGAACTGAAAGAAAGAAAGAAAATAAAAGACTGGAAAAGAGCTAGTGCAGCCAGACAACATTAGAGCTTCCCATCCCCTGAAGAAGAGCTCGGACTCGTCAAGCTCATGTAGGAAACACACCAATTACATAACTATGTCCTCGTAAAAGGCTGAGGGAGGGCTAAAGGCATTAGACCGCAGTGAAGCATGTTTTGCGTTGGGGGAGAGGAGGGGGAGTGAGGAGGAGGGAGAGGAGGGAGAGGGAGAGGGGGTGGGAGGTGGAGGGGGGGAGGAAGGAGGGGGTGGAGGGGGTGGGAAGGAAGAGGAATTAGGGGGGGAGGTGGTGGAGGGGGGGGGGAGGAAGAAAGGGGGGGAGAAATGAAGAAGAAGATGAAATGAAGAAGAAGAAGACGAAGAAGAAAATAATAATAAGAAGAATAGGAAGAGGAGAAAGGAGGAAGAACAGGAAAAGTCTCGTAGGAATTATCATGAACGTTTAGCAAGCCTCGTGAAGTCTACTGGAAAAACACACACACACACAAAAAAAAAAACGGGAAGAATGCAAACAAGGAAGAAGAAGAAGAAAAAAAGAAAAAAAAGAAAGAAAGAAACACAAAGACATTCATATCACTTCATCACCTAACATCTGCCCTGAAAAGTATAAATAAAGACAAGAAAAAAGAAGAGGAGGAAGAAGGAGAGAGAGAGAGAGAGAAGAGAGAGAGAGAGAGAGAGAGAGAGAGAGAGAGAGAGAGAGAGAGAGAGAGAGAGAGAGAAGAGAAAGAGAGAGAGAGAGAGAGAGAGAGAGAAGAGAGAGAGAGAGAGAGAGAGAGAGAGAGAGAGAGAGAGAGAGAGAGAGAGAGAGAGAGAGAGAGAGAGAGAGAGAGAGAGAGAGAGAGAGAGAGAGACGACAGAAAACAGAAAACCAGACAGAGAGAGATCGAAGAAAGAAAGAAAAAAGAAAGAAAGAAAACTCGGAATCCCTCTCACACACCCCAACGTCCGGGAGAGCCATCGTTGCATTAACTCCCTCTGCCGTAACCGTACCGAACCGACACCAACCGCAGCATCCGACAAATTTTCCGAAGACAACATTGATTTTTCTTAGAGATGTCTTGCTGGGTGTCGGCGGAGAGGCATGGCGGAGGACTCGGCGAGAGTTGCGGATAACGTTTCAGATCGGCTTGGGGTGTGAGTGGTGTGTAGTTGTGTGTGTGGTGTGTGGGCGTGGGCGTGTGGTTCTGTGTGTGAGGTTTGAGATCGAGTGTGCGGGGTTTGTGTGTGTGTTGTGTGTGTAGCTGTGTGTGTGTGTGTGTGGGCGTGTGGTTCTGTGTGTGCGTGTGTGTGTGTTTGAGTTCGAGTGCGTGGAGTGTGTATGTGTGTGCGTGTGTGAGTGTTTGAGTTCGAGTGTGTAGTGTGTGTGTGTGTGTGTGGTTCTGTGTGTGCGGGTGTGAGTGTTTGAGTTCGAGTGCGTGGAGTGTGTATGTGTGTGCGTGTGTGAGTCTTTTTTCGAGTGCGATGTGTGTGTGTGTGTGTGTGTGTGTGCGTGTGGTTCTGAGTGCGTGTGTGAGTCTTTGAGTTCGAGTGCGCGGGAAGGGGGGGGGGGTGCTTGTTTGTTTATGTGTCTGCGCTATGTGGACATATTATGTGGGAGTTTGGGCGTTTTTGTATGGGTGTTTCTCTGTGTATGTGTATTGGAATGTACTTGCATGTGAGTGCGTGTATGTAATGACACATTTTTTGTTACTCATAATTGCTAGTGTATATTTACGGATACGCAAAAACAGTCAAACATGAAATAAGTCAGAAAGGCAAGTCAGAATAGTTAAATTAAAACCAGAAGAGTTAACAAAGGCAGCCCGACCAGAACCTCAGAACGGCGAGCAAAGTCAAGAATCAGCAAAACATGTAAACACCTATTCTTTGTTTACCTTCCCTGATACCTTATCTCCAAATCTCAGTGTATTGTCTCCCTGTGTACCTTCAGTTCTTATCTCTTTCGCCTCAAAGCGCAACCATTTCTTTCAGAGCCTGGGGTGTAGTACACAAACTCGCATTGAGTACATTAAGCCTCACTTTGGCCTCGACACGAAATGGGAGAGTGAATGTTGCAAAAGTTGCATCATCGCAACAACCACATGTTTTTGAATCGGATATTGTGAATTGTGCGAAGGTCTTTTCATGCTTGGTTTGATTCAATTGAACTTGCAACATCTCGTATAATCAGTAAGG
The DNA here is from genome assembly GCF_003789085.1 of Penaeus vannamei. Taxonomy (NCBI): domain Eukaryota; kingdom Metazoa; phylum Arthropoda; class Malacostraca; order Decapoda; family Penaeidae; genus Penaeus; species Penaeus vannamei. Next base: position 736,277 of record NW_020869852.1, read on the forward strand.
CATTCGTGCATGTACGTAATATATGCATACATACACATACACACAGAGTATAACGAATGTGGTAAGAAAGAAATGAAGAAAATGTAAAACAAAAAAGAGAGAGATGGATACGTGTAAAGAGAGAGATAGGTAAAGGGATAGACAGGCATATAGACAAAAAGACGGATAAGTAGATAGAAAAATACATATACATAAAAAGAAAGTGGGAGAGTCAAATTGAACGAAGCACACAAACACACACACAAAAAAACGAAAAAAGAGATAGGGAGACAGGGCAAAAAAGATAAGTACTGTTGATAGAAAATACAATATGAAGAGAGAAATAAAGATAGTCATACTGAACGAAACATAAAAAGATCGAAACACACACACACACACACACACACACACACACACACACACACACACACACACAACACACACACACACACACACACACACACAGAGAGAGAGAGAGAGAGAGAGAGAGAGAGAGAGAGAGAAGAGAGAGAGAGAGAGAGAGAGAGAGAGAGAGAGAGAGAGAGAGAGAGAGAGAGAGAGACAGACAGAAGAGAGAGAGAGAGAGAGAGAGAGAGAGAGAGAGAGAGAGAGAGAGTAGGTTGAAAATATAGATTCAAAGAGAGAAAGAGAGAGAGACAGGAAAAAATCAAACTGAACGAAACTTAAAAATAAAAAATCGAAATACATAGATATCAAGCAAAAGATGAAAAAATAAATCAAACAAAACAAAACAAAGACAAAAAAGAAAAGAAATCAGGAATGATAACAAAAAACGAAAAAAAAACAAACTCAACGAGCATACTAGAGATCTGTTTCTCTCTTTTCTCTCGCTCACTTCCAGCATTATCAGAGCCCAAGCTGGACGAGAAAAACAGGAAAACGACACAAATAAATGAGCAGAGAACAATTACAGTGAGTGCAGGATTAGCCTCCTCGTCATTTGAAGGATTCTCTTCAACATTTGTTTAAAAAATATATCTATTTGTTCTTTGTTTTGCCGTCGCTAGTACAGCCGACTTCCGAGAGAAAATGTTGTGTGACACTTGTATCCGGGTGAGTTGCGTCCGCTGTTTGAAAAGGAGATAAACTGTTTATGTTAAAAAAATTGTTAAAGGAAATCAACAATGTGTATCAAGAACTGGTTGAAATATAGAAAAATAAAAATTGTTAAAGGAAATATAGAGAAATAAAAATTGTTAATGGAAATTAACAATCTATGTATCAAATTAAATCAAGAAACTGGTTGAAATATAGAGAAATAAAAATTGTTAAAGCAAAAAATTGTTTAAAAATTTTTTTTTTTTTTTTAACGAATTAGCAACTTGTGTTTGATATAAATTCAAGAATTCTTTAAAGCGATTTATTCAAACAACTTCTCTTTGAAACAAAACAAAACAAAACAAACAATAAATATGTCTGAAATTAAAGCAATAACTTCAACTGGAAAGAAAATCAACAGATACTTGAAGCATAATAAGGATAACAACAAAGAAAACTTTAAAGCTACAAAATTGTTATACAAAGGTCTTTCACCCTTCATAACCCTACAACCTCTCATTCCATTCTACAACCTCTACAACCCCACTCCACTCTTCATAACCCTACAACCCCTCCATTCCAACTACAACCTCCTACTTCCACTCTTCATAACCCTACAACCCCTCCATTCCAATCTACAACCTCATTTTTATCTCGACGAGAAACCTTCACAACCCCCGCACCTCCAAGCCAACCCAGAGTCTCTTCTCCTTTTTTCACCTCTTGTTAATATTCAGAAGTCACCACAACACCTCAGCTGTTAATACTCCACCTGAGGAAGGGAGTGGAGTGAAGCCCCTGCATCGGAAGTGGGAAATCCTCAGAAGCACTTCTATTCGTAAACGTTTTTTTACTTTTTTAAAATTTGTTTTTGTTTTTTTATTTTTGTTTTGTTTGTTTATTTATCTCTCTCTCTGTCTCTGTCTGTCTGTCTGTCTGTCTGTCTGTCTGTCTGTCTGTCTGTCTGTCTGTCTGTCTGTCTGTCTCTCTCTCTCTCTCTCTCTTTCTCTCTCTCTCTCTGTCTCTCTCTCTGGAATAGTAATGATAAAGATAATAATAATGATACTAACAATGATCCTAATATTAATAGTGTTAATGGTAATAATAATGTTACTATTACTATTGTTTATGATCTTCATTACTACCATCATCATCATCATTATCATTGTCAATCTCATCATAATCAATATCATTATTATGATTATTATCATCACTATGATGATGATGACGATGATGATGATAATGATGACGATGATTGATGATTGATGATGATGATGATGATAATGATGATGATAATAATGATAATGATGAATGATAATGATAATGATAATGGTAATGATAATGATAATGATAATGATAATGATAATGATAATGATAATGATGATGATGATGATCTTCATCCTCATATACCTCTCGCCTTCACTCATATCAAACATCATATGCCTCTCCGCCTTGTACCAACAGACGGGCATTCACTAGGCAAGGCTGATTTTAAACATTAATTAACAATAGACACTGTAAGTCATTAGCGTTTTCATGACAAAAAAAAAAAAAAAAAAAAAAAGAAAAAAAAAAAAGCTTAATGTATCGGCTGAGCTGCTTCTGAAAGTCATGCCAAATATTGACGGAATTTGATGTTTTTGCTTTCGCTGTTCCTCGCTTTTCGTTCTTTTATCTTGTTCTTTCTCTCTGTCTGGTTTTTGATGTCTGTTTGTTTGTATGTTTTTTTTTCTCTCTTTTCGTTTCTCGTTCTCTAATTATATATTTATCTCTGTCTTCTTTTCTTCCTCATCTTCTTGGATTTTTTCTCCCTCAACTCATTCTTTTGTTATATCATTCTTTTGCTCTTTCTTTCTTCTATCCCTTCCTCGCATTCTCCCCTCATTCTCTTCTTTATTCTTTTCTCAATTTTCATCCTCTCTCTCTCTCTCTCTCTCTCTCTCTTCTGTCTCTCTATCTATCTATATCTCTCTCTTTCCTTCTCTCCCCAACGCCCTTTCTCTCATGCTCCCCCTTCAGTTATCTTCTTCTTCTCCTCCGTCTCTCTCTCTTCCTTTTTCTCTTGGCTACTCCCGGACTGCAACTTCATCTATAAGACTAATGAACTTCCTTCTCGTCATTTATGAAATTGTTTCAGCTTCAGCTAAGTTGACGTCAGAGAAATATTAGAAGTATTTTTTCCTTTTTCTTTTTTTTTTCTTCCCTTTTCCTCATTTTCCGAAAGCTAACATGATATGCAAATTTCTTCAATGAGATTATTGGAATACTTCCCTCCCTCCTCCCCCTCTCCTTCCCCTCCTCATCCCCATATTAGGCCCCCTCCCCCCCTCCCCCTCCTCATCCCCATATTAGGTCCCCTCCACCCCCTACACCTCCCCTTCCCCCCCCTTCCCCCTACTCCCCGCTGGTGGAATACAATCTGAAATCATTCTTGTTATTTACACTCCTAATTATTTGAAGAAACGCTGTTGAGATGTTGACTCCAGGCTCAAGTTTGTTGATCGAGTAATTGTGGACAAGTTGCAAATTGCAGTTAGTGTTAAACAAATCATTTTATGTAAAGTTAATGACTCGAGGCGAAGGAGAGCAGGTTCAGGCAGGGAGAGGAAAGTGTGTTTCGATTGATTTGGAAAATTCTTTGCTTTGGAATATTGCTTCATTTCTTTGGCGAGTCACTTTAATGATTTTCTAATAGCGTAATTGATATTGAGTAGTTTTGTCTGTGTGTGTATATATATATATATATATATATATATATATATATATATATATATATATATATATATATATATATATTATATATACACACACACACACACACACACACACACACACATACACACGCACACACACACACGCACATGCACGCAACACATACACACACATACACACACACACACACACACACACACACACACACACACACACACACACACACACACACACACACACACACACACACACACACACACACACACACACACATATATATATATATATATATATATATATATTATATATATATATATATATATATTATGTATGTATGTATATATATACATATATATATATATATATATATATATATATATATATATACATACATATATATATATATATATATATATATGATAGCGCAGCATGCATAATCAATAGAACATTTTTCGGCAGTATACATAAAAACAAAAGTATCAGTGTATCAAAAAATAAAAAATTCACCACCCGACACAGCCCTTCTCTCACCCCAGATAAATCAGATTATGAAAATAAATAAGCATAAAAAAACATAAATGATTGTTCTGTTGAGATCAAAACATCAAAGGAGAATATTTCATTTAATCTAGATTATTATGATAGCGTTGCATCATGATCAAAGGCCAGTGTTATTATGATAATGATGCTGACTTATTGTTTACTGACGGTTGTGAATAGGCATCGTCTGTCGCTGTACTCAGTAGCAGTGTATATCTATAGCATAATTAGCATGGTCAGTCGCAGTGCATTTAGAATACGATGGAATCAATACTCATGTGTTTTTTTGTTGTGTTTTGTTGCTTGGTGTTAGATATTGAGTAGTTTTTTTTGTCTTGCTTTCTCTGTCTCTGTCTCTGTCTCTCTCTCTCTCTCTCTCTCTCTCTCTCTCTCTCTCTCTCTCTCTCTCTCTCTTTTTCTGTTTCTGTCTTTCTGTTTGTCTGTATGTTTATCTGCCTGTCTGTTTATGTCTCTGCCTATCTGTCTGTCTCTCTCTCTCTCCCCTCCTTCCCTCCTCTCTCACTCCCTCCATCCCAAATCCTTCCCTCTCTCTTTCTCTCTCTTCCTCTCTTTCCTCTTCCTCCCTCCATCCCACCTCTTCCCTCTTTATTTCTCTCTCTTCCTCTCTTTCCTCTTCCTCCCCTCTCTCTCTCCTCCATCCACCTCCTTCCCTCTCTCTTCATCTCTATCTCTAACCCCTTTCCTCCCTCTCTCCATCTCCTCATCTATCTCTACATCCCATGAGCCTTCCTGATATCTCTACGTCTATCTATTTTCCATCATTCTATCTTTGGCCACCCCCCCCCGCTACACCCTCTCTCTCCCTCTCCCTTTTTTCTCTGTTTCCCTCTCTTTCATCCTAATTTGGTAAACTAATCTGCTTGTATTTATAATTGAATGGAATTATATTATCTGTTGTTTATTTGCAATCTTTATCCCGGAATTGATTATGAAAAAGAAAAAGAAAAAAAAAAAAAACATTACTGGGGCTGATTCTTTTTTTGTCTCCTCTCTCCCTCTTTCTTTATTCTTCTCTGCCTCCTCTTTCGTTCGACCAATCTCTGTTTTTTCATTGATATATCATTTTCTCTCCCCTATTCATTCTCCCCCTCCTTCTCTCTATCTTTCACCCCTCTCATTCTCTATCTCTCTTCCTCTCTCACTCCTAATCTCGACAAACCTATAAAAATCATTTAAAAATACCCCTATAAAGATAAAACAGAAGAAGAAGAAGAAGAAGAAAAGACAAAAAGAGAAGAAAAAAACATGGATATAAACATGAAAATTCCTTTCAAACTCTTTCGTGTCAGACCGATCAAAGGCGACACATTTCTTCACATTTCCCAAAGTCAATTTTGGTAACCGGCGTTCGAAATTATCACGTCAGAAACCATTTTATTCCCGTTTATAGAACTTTTTTTCCTTCTCAAAATTTTCTCTCCTCTCTTCTTTTTTTCCTATTCCTTCCTTTCCTTTCTTTTTTTTCCTGTTCTTCTCTCTCTTCTCTTCCTTTCATCCTCTTTCTGTCCTTCCCTTCCTTTCGGCTATCCTCTCTATATCCCTCTTCCCTCTCTTCCTCTTTGTCTCCTCTCTCTCTCTCTCCCTCTCCTTTCCTTCTCTCCTTCCCTTCCTTTCTCTTCCATTCCTTCCACTCCTCTCCTCGTCTCCTATCCTCCCTTCTCTTTCCTATCCGTTTCTCTCCCTTCCCCTCTCTCATCCTTCCCCCTCCTCCTTTCCCCTAATTCACTTTCCTCCTTCTTCTCTTTCCTCTCTCCTCTCTCCCTCCCCCCCCCCCACCCCCACCCCCGCACCCCCTCCGGAACCCCCCCACAGGGAACCAACCGCAACACTTTGAAGGGAATCTTTTAATCTTTCGAGTTACTTTTAAGAAGGAGACGAGGCTACTCTGACTGACTGGCTGACTGGCTGACTGGCTGACTGACTGGCTGACTGGTTGGTTGTTTGGCTGAGAGATGGCGGGGAGGTGGGGGTGGGGCAGGTGGGGGTGGGGGGAGAGGGGGGGGGAGGGGTTGGGAGGGAGGAGGGAAGGAGAGAGAGAGAGAGGGAGGGAGGGGGAGAGGGAAGGAAGGAAGGGTAGGTGGGGAGGAGGGAGGGAGGGGGAAGGAGGGAAGGAGGGGGAGAGGGAAGGAAGGAAGGGTAGGTGGGGAGGAGGGAGGGAGGGGAGGAGGGAAGGAGGGAAGGAGGGAGGAGAGGGTGAAGGAGAGAGGGAGGAGAGAGGGAGGAGGAGAGAAGGAGAGAGAGAGAGAGAGAAACAGAGAGAAACAGAGAGAGAGAGATACAGATAGATAGATAGATAGACACACAAAGAAACAGAGAAACAGAGAGAAATACAGACACAGACAACCAGATATTCAACAAGAGTAAAGATAGCGAGAGAAGGACAGCGATATCCTGGAGAGGAAACAGAATATGCAAAAGGCAGCCCACAAAAACAAGGCTAAAAGTGACCAGAGTTTCCAGTGAGTAGAAAATAAGGGAAAAAAAATGGAAATGAGACGAAATGTACCGATTTTTTTCCTGTTTACAGGGAGGTGGAACGATGAACTAGACACACAACAACAAACACACGCACTCAATTACAACACACGCACACACACACACAAACAAACACACACATGCACTCAACACACACACACACAAATAAACATACACACACGCACTCAAACACACACACACAAACAACACACACACACGCACTCAAACACACACACACAAACAACACACACGCACTCAACAAACACACACACGCACTCAAACACACACACACGCACTCAAACACACACTAACACACACACGCACACACGCACTCGAATACACACACATAAAAACACACCCATGCACACACAAACACACAAGCTCACGCAAACAAACACACAACCACACACACGCACACACAAACACACATACACTGAGCATACAGAGAAGAAGAGAGGAAAGCGAGAGAGAGAGAGAAAGAAGAGAGAGAGAGAGAGAGAGAGAGAGAGAGAGAGAGAGAGAGAGAGAGAGAGAGAGAGAGAGAGAGAGAGAGAGAGAGAGAGAGAGAGAGAGAGAGAGAGAAAGAGAAAGAAAACACACTCAAAGATATAGCAAAACCGACAAATGATAATAATAATAATAATAATAATAATAACAATAATAATGATAATAATAAAATACAACAGACAAAAAAGAATAAAAGCACAGCCTCACAGAACGCCATTCGCGATATAGAAAGAATCAGCAATAAGGCACGAATCATACTCTACTCGTTAACGTAATTAACCATAAAAAAATGACACACTTCACACTGCAATAACGCGACCAGAGGGTCTTGGCGCGGAGTAGAAGATCACAGGACCTGACAAAGCCTGGCGTGTTTTGAGAGGAAAATTTGATTAAAACCCATCCCTTCAGAGGGCTTCGAGCAGGTTCTCAAATATTCACAGGGATAGTATTTGCATAATCTACCATGTGGCGGAGATCAGACTTAGGAGAAGATCTACTTTCTGTTCCTCTTCTTCTCTCTCTTTCTTTCTTTCTTTCTTTCTGCTTCCTATTCTCGTTTCGTTCTTTATGATGTTTTGCTCGGTTTTCTCTCTTTACTTTCGTCTGCTTTCCAGTCCGTTGCACCTTCCGGGTCCACTCTGCGTCCCCCCTCTCCCCTCCAAGTTCCACTTCTATCCCCCTTTTTATTCTTTCTCTCTTTCTCCTTCTTCTGTTTCACTCTCCAACCCTCCATTCGTCCTTCCCTCCACCTACCGTTCCTCCCCTATTCGGTTCCACTCTCTCCATTCCACTCCACCACTTTCCCTTTCCCCTCTCCCCCTCCTATCACCCCCTCCCTCTCCCCACTCCACCCTTCTCACCCCCACCTCCCGTTCCCTCCCCCCTCCACCCCGTCCACCCCTACCTCCTCTCCCCACCCTCTCACTCCTACCTCCCTCTCACCCCCCCTCCCACCCCTCTCATCCTCCCTCCTCCCTCTAACTCCCTACCCCTCTCTCCCCCTCTCCCTCTCACTTCCTCTCCCCCCCTCTCACTTCCTCTCCCACCCTCTCACTCCCTCCACCCTCTCACTCCTTCCTCTCTCACCCCCACCTCCGTTCCCTCCCCCCTCCCCCCCCTCTCACTCCGAACTCCCTTCCCCCCTCTCACTTCCCCCTCCCTCTCTCACCCTCCCCCACTCCCGCTGCTCCCCTCGATCTCATAATATGTTTTAATATACTTGGCGGAGCTCGAGCTGAGTGCCCGCTGGCTGCCCAAAGCTCAGCCCTGAAAAGTAGTTCTATTTTATCTTATTTTTATTTTTTATTTTTTTCTTATTTTTTTTTCTTTTATTTCTTATTTCTATTTCTTGTTTCTTTTTTATTTTTTTTGTTTTTTTTTTTCTCTTATTTTCTTTTTTTCTTTTTTCTTTTTTCTTTTTTTTCTGTATTTTTTCTTTTTTCTTTTTTTTTTTTTTTTTCTTTCTTCCTTTTTTTTCTGTATTTTTTCTTTTTGTTGGATCGTTTCTTTTTCATTGATAGATTTTGGAGATTTATTTTTGGAGAAGATGAGGCAGAAAATAAAGGAAGAAATGTAGAGAAAGAAATAGAATAAGAAAAAGGGAGAGGAGACAGCGCAAAAAGAAGAAGAAAAAAAAGAATAAGGGAAGAAAGAAAAGGAAGAGGACAAAGAAATATTTTAAAAATAAAAAAAAGAGAGAAAACAAAGAAGCAAGAAAGAAAGAAGAAGAAGAAAAAAAACGAAAGGGGAGAAAATAATATAGCAAATAAGAACCATGCAAATAAAATAGCAAAAAACAAAACGAATCAATTAGAAAAGAAGAAGAAGAAAAAAAAAAAACGATACGAAAAAAAGAAAAAAAAGTAACAATAATAATAATTAATAATAATAATGATAAAATAGTAATAATAATGATAATAATAATATAATATTATTAATAAAACAATACGAAGCAAGAAAAAAAAGTAATATAATAATAATAATAATAACAATAAAAACAATAATAACAAATGCACAAACAAACAAAAACAAGCCAACACAAACGAACAAATACCCCCCCCCCCCCCCCCCAAAAAAAAAAAGAGAGAGAAAGGGGTGAATAGCGGAAGGAGACGCTGAACGCGAACAGACGTCGGCGCCCAAGACCGCCCTGTCGCCAGCACACTCGCAGGAAATAATAAGCACCCAAGGACACGAGCAACAGAGACAAAGAAACACACATTCTCGATAGACAGGTGAAGAAGAGAGAGAGGGGGAGGGGAGGGAGGGAGAGAGGAGGGAGGAGGGAGAGGGGGAGGGAGAGGGGTGTCGACCGTAGGATCTGGTGGAGACAGCTGTATTGTCTTTGCATGTGTGTGGGGAGGGAGGAGGGAGGGAGGGGAGGGAGGGGTGGGATGGGGGTAAGTGGTGTGTGTGTGTGTGTGTGTGTGTGTGAGTGTGTGTGTGTGTGTGTGTGTGTGTGAGAGAGAGAGAGAGAGAGAGAGAGAGAGAGAGAGAGAGAGAGAGAGAGAGAGAGGAGAGAGAGAGAGAGAGAGAGAGAGAGATGAGTGGTGTGTGTGAGCGTGTGTGTGTGAGCGTGTGTGTGTGTTTGTTTGTGTGTGTCTTCATATGCAGGAACTCTGCAATGACAGTCATGCTAACACATTCATAGTCTTACAAACATAATACCTTAAGCCAAAGACACGTGTTTGATTTCTCTTTCATAGTTTGTTGCTATGTGGAATTACGAGAAATCAAAGGAAAGTGGACTATAAAGGAAACTGTAATAAATAGCATGATAATCTCAAAACGCATCTAGATATAAAAGTGTTATGCATGGCGAGGAGAGAGAGGGAGAGAGAGGAGAGAGAGAGAGAGAGAGAGAGAGAGAGAGAGAGAGAGAGAGAGAGAGAGAGAGAGAGAGAGAGAGAGAGAGAGAGGAGAGAGAAGAAAAAGAGAAAGAAAAGAAGAGATAGATAAATAGATAGATAGATAGATAGAGAGAGATAGAAGATAGATAAAAGATAGATAGATAGAGAGATAGATAGAGAGACCTAGACAGTCAGAAACAGAACCAAACAGACATCGAACAGAAAGAGAAGGCAAACAAAGAGAGAGAGAGAGAAAAAAAAAAGAGCGGAGAGCGTGAAGAGAGAGAAGCAGACAAAGGCTTCCTAGAACAGCATAAAGCCTGTGACAGTTGTTCAGGACGTGGAACAGCTTCCTCACAATACCTCATTTACAGCAGTGTGACGTGTGAATGATGGTGGGGTTGCTGGGCGGCCGTACAAGGGACAGAGCTCTTAACTGAAGATTGGCACCATTCTCTAACAATCTTGGCTCTCGTCTGCTTATTATCATCGCTTGCTAGGCGTAAATATGTACTTTTTTATTACGGTTGGTCATGTTATTAATATTTCTTTGTTAATGCTATTATTGATATTTCTTTGTTAATGCTATTATTGATATTTCTTTGTTAATGTATAATTGATATTTCTTTGTTAATGCTATTATTGATATTTCTTTGTTAATACTATTATTGATATTTCTTTGTTAATACTATAATTGATATTTCTTTGTTAATACTATTAATATGTCTTTGTTAATACTATTATTGATATTTCTTTGTTAATACTATTAATAAATTTCTTTGTTAATACTATTAATAATATTTCTTTGTTAATACTATGCTGGTAAGTCCTGAAGATGTCATTTTACTGTTGCAGCTTTAATTCTATGGTTCATTTTTAATATATTACTTGGGTCTAATATTATTCTGATTATTACCTAGACTGTTATTGTAAAGGTAATTCTTTTATGATGATAAAGGTAATAAATCTTTCTATGGTGATTTCTAGTGTCGCTGCAAGGGTTAGTATATCTTATACTATCACTACCTATTGTAATAAATATCGCCCTTAAGTTATCATTATGAATATAGCTGCCACTGTAAAGGTCATTTGATAGCATTGTAACTTACTTTTAATTTCAAAGACATATGTAAATGCAATATTTCTCATTACACTTTTTCTGTGACTAGATTTCGTTCTTATAATTACGTAAAATAACTTTTAATAATTACACCTTTTCTGTGACCAAAGTCCGACCTTATAATTACTAAAAAAAAAAAAAAAAACTTAAAAATTACACCTTTTCTGTGACTAAAACTCCGTCCTTAAATTACTACTACAAAAAAAAAAAAACTTTTAAAAATTACACATTTTCTGTGACCAAATTCCAAAATTACTCCTACAAACAATAAAAAAAAAAATTTTTCTGTGACAAATTCCGCTTACAATTCGTGACCAAATTCCAAAATTATCCTACCAAAAAAAAAAAAAAAAAAAAAAAAAAAAATACACCTTTTCTGTGACCAAACTACACTTTTTTTTTTTTTTTTTTTTTTTTTTTAATTACACCTTTTCTGTGACCAAATTCCAAAATGACCTTCAAGACCAATGCCATGTCCATAGTTCCCGAAGGGTTAAATATCACCTCGAGAAAGGCTCCCTCTGCCATGACAGCCGACGGGTCCTTCCTTGACACTGCAGAGGCGGGCTACCTTCATATTCATGTTGACACATATTTAATGTTATTCCTGCATCCACGGCCATCGCGGCGGATATGGATAAATAAGAGATAAATGCCATGCGCTTGACTTCATGGAATTAGCTAATGTATTTTCACAGTCACATGAGAGAAAGGAAGGTTAAACAAGTCAGATGCTTCATACGGTATTACTTCATGTATTTGTAAAGGCATATATATATATATATATATATATATATATATATATATATATATATATATATATATATAATATATATATATTTTTATTATATATATGTGTGTGTGTGTGTGTGTGTGTGTGTGTGTGTGTGTGTGTGTGTGATGTGTGTGTGTGTGTGTGTGTGTGTGTGCGTGTATGTACACACACACACACGCACACACACACACACACACACACACATATATATATTCATTTATTCCTATTCTTATCCATACGGCGAAGAGCAGACCAGAAGGCGCCAGCGACAACAAACGACTCACCGACAGATGGGCGAGCACCTCCACCCGGGCGAAGGTTGGGGCGGTTGCGGTCCGTCACGGGGTAGATGATGGCACGACCCTGGCACCCCTCTGCGTCACCACCGTGCCCAGCTGCTCCACGTCGAAGGGCACGAGGGGGATGGGGGAGCCTGAGGTGATGAGCAGGATGACCCACCGGAAGCACTGCGCTGGTCGATGTCGCCCTCGAGCATCTGTGGAGGACGAGGTGGAGGTGGGGAGTGAGTTGGGTGGTTGGTTGGTGGTTGGTGGGGATGGAGGAAGAGTGGAAGAGAGAAGAAGAAGAAGGATAGGAGGAAGAAGAGGAATAAGAGGAAAAGCGTCTGTGCTGGAGGTGGAGTTGGGTGAGGAGGAGGAGGAGAGAGGTGAAAGAGAGGCGGAGAGAGAGGAGGAGAGGGAGGAGGAAGGGAGGAGGTGGAGGAGAGGGAGAAGAAGAGTGGAGAGGGAGAGGAGGAGGTGGAGGGGAGGAGGAGGAGAATGAGGTGGAGGTGGAGGGTGGTGGCGGAGGAAGGAGGAGGAGAGAGATGCAGGTGGAGGGTGGAGGGTGGTGGTGGAGGAAGAGGAGGAGGAGGAGCAGGAAGAAGACGAAGAGTAGGAAGAGGAAGAGGTGCAATAGGAGGAGAAGGAGAGAAAGAGGAAGAGGAGGATGGTAGATGTTGGTAGAAAACTAAAAACTAAGAAGAAGAGAGATAAGGATGGAGAGAGAGAGAGAGAGAACAAAGGGAAAAGAGAAAAGCAACAAGTAGACAGAACATTCACACAGAGGATATGAAACGCAACAGAAATTTTCCATTTAATATAAATTACATAATGTTGACGAAATAAAAAAAGGCCATTTCTCTTTCCCTTATTATTGAATGAGTATTTAATTTCATGACTTACATTAACTATGGTTGATGTTTGCAATTAAGGTAGGGTTGCTATTGTTATCATTTTTGAATGGCTGAATGTAAAAGTGAGTTTGATATGAATATGATAGATATTCGGATGCATGGAACTACTCTGTTGTGAAGTATATTTGAGTAAGTGTACGAATAAATGATAAAGTAAATATAAACTCTTTAAATAATTTAAATTAACAGCTCTTTCTATTTTCTCCTTTTTCTCTTCTAGCCTGTATCTCTCTCTCTCTCTTTCAAATTCCTTCTCTCTCTCTCTCTCTCTCTCTCCGCACACACCACACACCTCCCTCCCTCCCCACACTCTCCCTCACCACTCCTATTCCCCTCTCCCACCCACCCTTCTTCCCCCTCTTCCCTCACCCTTTCCTCTTCCACCTCCCGCTCGCCCCCTCTTCCCCTCTGCCCACCCACTCCCCTACCCCTCAATCCCCTTTTCCTCACCTCCTACCCCTCTCCCTCCACCCCTCTACTCCCTCTCCCTCCCACCCCTCTACTCCCTCTCCCTCCCACCCCCTACCACCTCTCCCTCCCCCCTCTTCCCCCTCTCCCTCACCCTCCTACCACCCTAAACCCTTTCTCCCTCTCGCCCCTCTATCCCCTGCTCCCACCCACCCCTACCCCGTCTCCCTCACCTCCCATCCCCCCCTCTCTCACCCTCGCCCCCCCTAACCCTTCTCCCTCTCGCCCCTCTATACTCTCTCCCACCCACCCCCTACCTCTCCCTCACCTCCTATCCCCCTCTCTCTCTCACCCTCCCGCCCCCCTAACCCTTCTCCCTCTCTATCCCACCCCATCTCCCACCACTCCCAACTCGTCTCCCTCACCCCCTACCCCCTCTTCCTCACCCTCCCACCCTCTACCCCCTCCCCGCCCACCCCTACCCCTTTCTCTCTCACTCTCCCACACCCTCTACCCCCTCTCCTCACCCCCTTTCTCCCTCTCTCTCACCCCTCTACCCCCCTCTCCCTCTCTCTCACCCTCCCTCCCACCCCCTTACCCCGTCTCCACCCACCCCTCTACCCCTCTCCCACCCTCCTCCCCCCCTATCCCTTTCTCCCTCCCCCCCTATCTCCTCTCCCCCCCTATTCCTCTCCCACCCACCCTACCCCGTCTCCCTCACCCCCCTTTCTCCCTCTCTCTCTCACCCGCACAGCCTCCTCACTCTTTCTCCCCTCTCTCTCTCACCCACCCCCTCACTCTCACCCCCCAAGCCCCCTCTCTCTCTCACCCCCAAACCCTTCTCCCCTCACCCCCCAATCCCCTTTCTGACCTCACCCCCCTACCCCGTCTTCCCTCACCCCCCTTTCTCCCTCTCTCCCTCACCCGCACAGCCTCCTGAAGTCCGCAGATGATGCACTTCTGGCTCTGGGCGATCCTCGAAGGGTTCCTGGGCAGGGAGGAGGTGGCCAGCCTCTGCCGCTCGTCCAGTGTCTCGGGCGTGGGCGTGAGGGGGAGCTTGGTGCGGGCGGTCTGGTCGAAGAGGACCACGCCCACTTTGGAGCCAGCTGGGAGTCGTACAGGAGAGTTTGCGTACAGCTTTGCGGAGGTCCCCATTTCTGTGAGAGAGAGAGAGAGAGAGAGAAGAAAAAGTTAATGAGGTTTTATCGTTTCTGTGAACAAGAGAGAGAGGGAGAAGAAAAAGTTAATGATGGTTTGTCGTTTTCTGTGAAAGAGAGAGAGAGAGGAGAGAGAGAGAGAGAGAGAGAGAGAGAGAGAGAGAGAGAGAGAGAGAGAGAGAGAGAAGAAGAGAGAGAGAGAGAGAGAAAGAAAATGTTAATGATGTGTTTTTCAAAGGGGAAAAAATATTGTTATAGTTTATATTATAGTTTATAGAAGAGAGAGAGAGAAGAAAAGTTAATGATGGTTTATCGTTTCTGTGAAAGAGAGAGAGAGAGAGAGAGAGAGAGAGAGGAGAGAGAAGAAAAGTTAATGAATGGTGTTTTTCAAAGGGAAAAAAATATTATTATAGTTTATATGTTATATATAGAAAGAGAGAAGAGAAGAAAAAGTTAATGATGCTTATCGTTTCTGTTGAAAGAGAGAGAGAGAGAGAAGAGAATGAGAGTAAATTTTAATTGATGGTGGTTATCGTTTCTGTGAAAGAGAGAGAGAGAGAGAGAGAGAAAAAGTTAATGATGGCTTATCTTTCTGTGAAAGAGAGAGAGAGAGAGAGAGAGAAAAAGTTAATGATGGCTTATCGTTTCTGTGAAAGAGAGAGAGAGAGAGAGAAGAAAAGTTAATGATGGTTGTTTATCATTTCTGTAAAAGAGAGAGAGAGAGAGAGAGAGAGAAGAAAAAGTTAATGATGGTGGTTTATCGTTTCTGTGAAAGAAGAGAGAGAGAGAGAAAAGAAAACGTTAATGGTGATGGTGTTTTTTAAAGGGAAAAAATATTGTTATTGTTTATATTATAGTTTATAGAAGAGAGAGAGAGAAGAAAAGTTAATGATGGTTTTATACGTTTCTAAAGAGAGAGAGAAGAGAGAGAGAGAAGAAAATGTTAATGATGGTTTATCGTTTCTGAAAGAGAGAGAGAGAGAGAGAGAGAAGAAAAGTTTAATGATGGTTTATCGTTTTTGTGAAAGAGAGAGAGAGAGAAGAAAAATTTAATGATGGTGGTTTATAAAGGGAAAAAATATTGTTATAGTTTATATTATAGTTTATAGAAGAGAGAGAGAAAAAAGTTAATGATTGGTGGTTTATCAATATAAAAAGATTTATTAAGTTATTATTAAAACTTATATTATAGTTTATAGAAGAGAGAGAAAGAAAAAAAAATATGGTGGTTTATAAAGGTAAAAAATATTATCATAATTATTATTATAGTTTATATTATAGTTTATAGAAGAGAGAGAGAAAAAAAAAAAGTTAATGATGGTGGTTTATAAAGGTAAAAAATATTATTATAGTTATTATTATAGTTTATATTATAGTTTATAGAAGAGAGAGAGAGAAAAAGAAAAGTTAATGATGGTGGTTTATAAAGGAAAAAAATATACCAAAGTGTTATTATAATAGTTTATCATTATCATAATTATCGTTATCATTATAATTATTATACTATAATTATTACTATCATTATCATTCTTCTTATTATTCTGATTCTAATTACAATGATGGCATTGACGATAAAGACATTAACATTAATTACGTAAATAAAAAGTAATAAAAATGAAAACAATAACTCCAAAAATGAGAAAAAAAAAACAGTAACAACAATAACAAAACAATAATAATAATAAAACAATTGGCATCACAATTACAGCAGTCAGTGTTGCCATAACCCTACGCGCGCTTTGTATTTCCCAAAGCTCGTGTATCAGAGTTAAATGTAAATTTTTCTTTCAATTTACATTCCTATAATGATGAAAGTGATGATGATTGGAATTATTCGCATCAGTGATTGTCGTGTCTCTTTGTTATTTCGTCATCACGTTTTCATTCGTTTGGCAAGCGATATTGCAGACTACGATTTTTGCGTGTGTGTTAGAAAAGAGAAGAAAAGCAAAATGTTTATATCTATCTATCTGTCTATATATCTAAATCCATCTCTAAATCTATATCTATCTATCTATATCTCTGAATATCTCTAAATCGATATCTATATATCTATCTATGTCTACCTCTAAATTCATCTCTAAATCTATCTATCTAAATCTATACCTCTGAATTCATCTCTAAATCTATCTATATCTATCTTTGAATCCATCTCTATATCTATATCTATCTCTGAATCCATCTCTAATTATATCTATCTATATCTATCTCTGAATCGTCTCTAAATCTGTATCTATCTATATCTATCTAGATCTATATCTGAATCCATCTCTAAACCTATATGTCTCTGTCCATTATCTGTATTATCTGCGAATGTTTTGAATGAGACTGGATATCTTCACAATACAAGAGATGTATTTGACCGGTTTCGATTACGTCTTCATCAGAAATCGATGAAGACGTAATCGAAACCGGTCAAATACATCTCTTGTATTGTGAAGATATCCAGTCTCATTCATACCTTTTTCTACATTTGTCAACATGGATACGTTTCTGCGAATGTTTTCCACACTCACTATGCGCATACGGCTGAGAGCAAACAATTTGGAAGCTCTTACGAAATCTGTTACTGAACTGAGTACCCCTAAACTCCTTTTAAGTCCTCTCCTGTAATCTAGTGAATCATATTTATCAGATTATCCTCATTATTTTCTCTTTCTTTCGGCAGTAGCTGTAATATGCTTCTTGTTATTTTTATTTTTAGTTCCGTGAGCCAGTCTTCCAACTTTGAATATTCGTGGATGATGTTTCGAAGGGGTAACTGAGGCAAAGTATTGGATTTTCAACCTCACTGGAGCGTCGTGATCATTTAGCCAAGTCACGAAAATCTGTTTGAAGCATTTTTATTTTCCAGGGCATGGTGAAGTTAGATTAGATTATCAATAGCCCAAAATTCAAAAGTGCTCGCCATTTTTTTTTCTCTTTTTTTTTTTCCTCTTCTTAAATCTTACTTCTTTTACTTTCCTTCTTTCCTATTTTTTTATTTTCTCTTTTTCTTCTTTTTTAAATCTTACTTCTTTTACTTTCCTTCCCCGTTTTTTTTAAATTATTTTCTCTTTTTTCTCCTTAAATCTCATTCTATTACTTTCCTCTCTCCGTTTTTAAACTTAATTTCTAACACCTTTTTCATGTTTTTTTTTCTCTCTTTTTTACAAGCCAATTAAGGCTAAAAGTTGCTAAACGCAGATTTGAGCCAATAAGATCGTGCATTACAATCCATATTTGCAAATGAGGCAAATAAACACAGCGAGTTGATGCAACAAGCCTGTGGACTTGCAACAAACACCTTTACCCTATATTGAGATCATATTTGCGGACAATGTACCCTTCAGTACAATAGAACTCGGGGTCGATAGTTGGTATATTTTCACACTCCGAAAGCTGACATGAAATACAGTACAGTACAGTCATTGCTTCTGGACAAACTCTGGGATATTTTGTTTCTCTGTAAAGTGTGGGAAATAATTGAAGGATCGTGTTGAAGTCCTCAGTCCAGTTAGATATAACTTAATGGTATTATCGAAAATTAATGTTGAACAATCGTTGTCACAAATTCTAGCTAAGTTCTTACATAAATACAATCATGATATTTATCTAGACTGTAGAATATAACATGACAAACCAAAGATTTCAAATTAAAAGAATCTTGCAGACCCTAAACACGAGAAATAAATAAATCCATTTTTCTTATTATTTTTTTCAGTTGGCGCAGCAGAAGATACTCTCATACATCGGTTCGTATTTGCATGTGTCATTTACAAGTTACAACACCAGTTCTCAGTAACACCAAAGGGGAAAATCAGGGAAAATGACAGACCGGGATACATAGCATGTGTCCTTGCTCTCGAGAGGGAATTTTCATACTTCAGTCTGCCTGGGGAGGTAAAAGGCGCTATCATCCTGAAGCAAAATACCTCGAATATGATTTTCTTTCCTTTCTAAAAAAAAAAAAAAAAAAAAAAAAAAAAAAAAAAAAAAAGAAAAAAAAAATCCCCTGCAAAAAGCATAAAAAATCGGATAAAAATACCTCGAATATGATTTTCTTTCCCTTTCTTAAAACGAAAAAAAAAAGCTTTTCCCTGCAAACCGCATAAAAAAATGGTTAAAATATTCCACTCTGATACTGCTATGAAGCTAAAGTACACACACGCATATCTATACACGCAGTGTGTATTTACGCGCGTATAACCCCCCCCCCCCCCATAAAAAAACGCCCACAAACGGACACATAAACAACAAAAAGAGAACCCACGAAAGAGAGAGAAACCAGAAGAGCATTTCCCGTCCGTTTTCTTTTTCATGCCAAGTCGCCACGCTTTTCGGGCTTGTGAAACCCTCCCCTTTTCGACGATTCAGCGAGAACAATATAATAACATCTGCGTTACAAGTGTCTCCTGCTGACACTCTGCTGGTCTGCTCAAATATTCGTGAAGCTTTGCAGCGGCCACTGTTGTCGGACCTAACATGACATTGTGTTTGGCACCGCGAGACATTTGCTGTAAAATTCGTTTTCGTTTTTGGCTTTTCTTTCTCGCATATATATATATATATATATATATATATATATATATATATAATATATATATATATATATATATATGTATGTATATATTATATGTGTGTGTGTGTGTGTGTGTGTGTGTGTGTGTTCTTTTTGTGTTTGTATCTGTGTGTATTTGTATGCGCATGTGAATTCGTATATTATTTATTTATTATTATTATTTTTGTGTTTGCGTTACTCAATATTTTTCACCCCCTCTAAATAAAAAAAAGAAAAAAGAAATAGTTGTCCTTTTTCTAAAACATCCTCAGTCCGCTGCTTCAACATTGTTGCAAAATCATCCGAAACCTAAGCGCTTTTATTTAGCTTTCCGGCTCTAAGGTAGAAACACACACGCACGCGCACACAAACAAAAAAACACACACACACACACACAAAAAAAATCACAAAGACACAAAGAAAATAAAAAAAGATACAAATAAATCACAAGACAGAGAAAATAAAAAGGCAGATACAAATAAAATCACAAAGACAGAGAAAATAAAAAAGGCAGATACAAATAAAATAACAAAGACAGAGAAAATAAACACAATCATAAACAAATACACACAAACAAAAACAACCACAAACACATAAACACAGACAAAAACAAGTTAAAACACATCGGTACACAGACAGACAATCAGGAACTTTTATTTGTTACAACCATTGAGAGCAAGAGGGCAAAGAGGTACGGTCAATAACCCCAAACATGGTGATTGTTTGTATTTATTGTTCCGTTTGTTTATTATTATTATTATTTTTTTAATGTATACATAATAGAGATGGCGTTGCTGTTTATTTACAATATTTGTTAAATTGCATTAGATGAATAAGAGAAAATGCAATATTGCACAAACCCTTGTATTATACACAACCTAGCTCCGAAAAAAATCAATAAAAATCAATAACTCGAAAAAAGCAAGAAGCATAAGTGAAAGAAAGAGGGGGAGGAAGAGGAGGAGGAAGAGCAGAAGACGAAGAAGAAGAAGAGGAAGAAGAAGCGGAGGAGGAGGAGGAGGAAGACGAAGAAGAAGAGAAGAGGAGAGGAAAAGGCGGAAGAAGAAGAAGAAGAAGAAAAGAAGAGAAGAGAAGAGGAAAAGAAGCGAAAATAAAAAGAAAAGAAAAGAAAAAAAGTAAATAAAGAAAACATAGAAACAAAAAAAAAGAAAAGCAGAAAAAGAAGAAATATCAAAATCATATCATCCCCCCCCTCGCTTAATCATTTCATATCACATGCATTCCGTTATCAAAACTTACTCTATAGATCCTTCGAAATTTCGCTAAAGTTCCCCCTGACCAAGTTTGTAATTATTACATCCAAACCCTCTTGTTTAAGGAGAAGTTTGCCTGAGTCAGTGCACTTCCTTTGGCCTTGCAAGTTGTGCTGCGCTGAGCTCCTTACATGTAGGAAGGGAGTCTACGTTATGTCATCAGTCATTGAGTTTAAATATGGGTGTTTGAAATAGTTTCGGTTCGGAAGTGGTTTAGTTTAGAGGGAGTGGGGAGTGGGGAGTGGGGAGTGGGGGGAGTGGGGAGTGGGAGTGGGGGAGTGGGGAGTGGGGAGTGGGAGAGTGGGGAGGGGGAGTGGAAGGAAAAGAGAGAAAAGTAAGAAGGAAAGAAAGGGAGAATAAGAGAGAGTTGAAAGAAAGAAAGGAAGAGAAGAGAGAAATTTGACGAAAGAGAGTAGGAGGAGAAGAGAAAAAAGAAAAAAGAGAAAAAACAATCCAACTTACAATCTACAGTGAAAGGCTTGCTGTACATAATTAATTAGGAACATGTATCTCATTAATATCACACGAAACATTCCCCGACGGCAGACGATACACAAACACTGGCTTTCCTTAAGAATTAGAGCCACGAATGTAATGATGTTAAAGTTATGAATATTTTAAGAGATGCCTTTATTACTCCTGAAGTTAATGCTTATTGTTCTTCAAATCAAATCAGTCTTAAAACAAAGTAAACTGATATAACTAGTATTAAGGCTCCTGGTTATTCTCAAAGATCAAAGATATAAATAGC
>NW_020869852.1:762641-769089 GCF_003789085.1 Penaeus vannamei
GAAGTGAGAGAGAGAGAGAGAGAGAGAGAGAGAGAGAGAACAGAGACAGAGAGAGTGATGGACATAAAGATAGACAGAGAGAGAGGAGGAAGAGAAAGAAGAGAGAATAAGATTTAAAAAGAAAAGAAAAAAGAAAAAACATACCAAATAAGACGAATCCGAACAGGTAAGATCTAAAAGCGCCTTAACCCTATCTTACCTGGATGTTCATTATGGCCGTGTCCTCCACAACGATGACGTAACGCGTGGGAACTGGCTGAATGAAGGTGAACTTGGGTGTGACGTCACGAGTGTTGTCACCAGGTGGGGTTGCTGATAAAAAGAGAAAAGGCGGGGAATCGCATAAATGAAGATTCGAATCGATATAAGCGGTTTCTGAAGATAAATGGCATTGGCATAGGATTATCATACAAAAGGGGTCATAATTTCAAATGCTAATTGAATTTTAATCTATATCCTTCATCTACCACTATAATGTAAATGTATAGCCTCCATCTCTTATTTATATCCTATATTCACCTGCCCGGTACAAGTATCTATCGAATTAGTACATTATATACTCCCTTTCCTTATACTTATACCTACTTCTCACAGACTAACTAATCTCCTCCGCCAATCCCTCCCGGGGATCCCCACCACACGGCGCGTGACCACCACACATGACACACACATCTTTCCACGCGGTGAAAACATTCCGCTTCCCACATAATATATGCATAATATCCACAGCGGATATGGTTGCATATTCTCTGCTGGCTCCGATCCCGCTCGACACCCCGGCCCGTCCCACACGGACTCTTCACCCCTACATAACTTGCCTGACACCGAGCCTCCCGTCTTGCAACGCACCGCCGAGCCCTGCCGACGACCACTACCCTTACACCCCCACCCACACACACACAGCCGTCACCAACTACCCCACACACGACACGGACTCTTTGCGACCACAAAGTCTCGCCACTTCTCTCCATATATATATGATTATTAATTATATATTATATACTATATAAAATAAATATATTATATATGAATATATATATACCTACATATACACCACAGCACACACACACAAGATCAACAAAGCACACAGAGAAACTCTCCGACTTTCCGGTCGGCGAAGTCGCTCGTGTCAGGAAGACGTCCAGCACGGAGCGGTGGCGGCAGAGGGCGTTTCTGCCGGTTGGGCGCCGTCGTGTCGTGGGTGGCGTTGGAGCAGAAGTGCGTGACGTGAGGCAGGTGGTGCATGTACATGAGCGATGACGTCACGCCGTCGTTGTTGTTGTAGCTCGGGGAGAATCTGCAAGCGGGGTCGCGGGGGTTGTCGCATGATGCCCTGTTTGAGGGGGAAAGAGATAGGGATAAGTGGATGATTTGCTGAGATAAGGATAAGTTGAATGATTTTGGGGGAGAGAAAGAGATAAGGAGATAAGCGAATGATTTTGGGAGAGAAAGAGTCGATGGATAGTGGATTTGATTTGGGGGAGAGTAGGAGATAAGGGAATATTTTGGGGGAGAAGAGAGGGGTAGAAAGTGAAGTGATCTTTGCGGAGGAGAAAGAGATAAGGAGATAAGGGAATGATTTTGGGGGAGATAAGGAGATAAGTGAAGAATTTTTTGAGGAGATAGAGAGGGGGGGGGGATAATTAAATAATTTTCTGAGAGAGAAGAATAGAGATAAGTTCAGTGATTTTGGGGAAGAAGGAATAAGGAAGTAGATAAGCGAATGATTTGGGGGAGAAGAAGAAGGGGAAATAAGTAAATGATTTTGGGGGAGAAAGAGATAAGGAGATAAGTTTAATGATTTTGGGGAGAAAGAGAAAGAGGGAGATAGTAAATGATTTTGGGGGAGAAAGAGATAAGGAGATTTTGGGGAAAAGAGAAAGGGAAATATAATAATTGATTTTAGGGAAAAAAATATCAGCGTTGTATATTTCATCATTTAGAATATGTATGATACATTCATGGAAATGTTTAGATGATGATATTTATGGTAATGAGAGTAATTACGTAGATAATAATGATGGATAACGAAAAATTATTTAAAAAATACGAGAACTTTCTGTATTTGATCATTTCTGCCAATGTGCATGTTTGAAAGACGTTTTAATCTTGTGCCTAATTATGGAGAAAGAAAGAAGAAAAAAAAAGAAGAGAAAAAAAGACGAAGATGACGATAAGACAAAAAGATGATGAGGAAAGAACAAGGAGGAGGGAGGAGGAGGAGAAGACGAAGAAGAAGGAGGAGGAGAAGAAGGGAAAAGAGAAGGGGAAGACGGAAAGGAAGTAGAAGAAGAAGCAGAAGGGAAAGGAGAATGAGAAGGAACAGGGAAGGAGGAGAAGAAGGAATAGGAGCAAAAGGAGAAGGAAGAGAAGAGAAGAGAAAAAGAAAGGAAAAAGAGATAGAAGAAAGAAGAAGTCGAGAAGAACAAGAAGCCAGGCAAAGATTAAAAAAAGAAAGAGAATCAAGACGAAGAGGAGAAACACACAGAAAAGTAAATAAGAAAAAGAGTAAGAATTAAGATAAATGAAGAGAAATACAGGAAGAACAAAAATGAGAAAAATAGATTAAAATATAAAGTAAAAGAAATAAATAAAGAATGAAAGAAGAAGAAAAAGAAAAAAAGGCAAACAATAGAAACGAGAAAGAAGAGAAAAAAAAAGAAAAAAGAAAGACAAGAAAAATAGCGAAAAAGAAAGAAGAAAAATAGAAGAAAGAAAGAAGAAGCTAAAGAATACAGATGCACCCACCCAAACCTCAGCCTCTCACTTTACCCGTCGCAAGGCAATTGAGTCTGAATGGGCAGCCACGCCCCTTATATTCGATCCATATATACAGAGAGTGGTAAGACGACGGAGAGAGGAGTTGAATATATATATACGTGTGAGGGGCGCTTAAGAAGTGGAAAAGGTTCTGAGAGAATAAGTGGGAGTGGTGGGTGAGAGAGAGAGAGAGGTAGTGGAGTAGAGACGTGTAGGAGTGGATGGGGAGGGTTGTGGAAGGGAGTGGGTGGATGGTGGGAGTGGGAGTGGGTGGTGTGGAATAGCTAGTGTACGAGTGGGTAGAGAAGATAGATGGATAGAGTGTGGGAGGAGTGTGAAGGGACAATATAGGGAGGGTGTGGGAGGGTGTGAGTACGAGTGGAAGTGAGATATATGGTAGGGTGTGGGAGGAGTAGGAGTAGGAAGTGGGTGGGAAAATGGGAATAGAGGAGATGGGAGTAAGGTGAGGGAGGAAATAAGGGAGAGATTGAGAGGGGAGTGGGAGGGTGTGGGAGTAGAGAGATAGAGAGGTGGGATAAGGAGAAGGAGGAAAGTGGGAAGAGGGGAGTGGGAGGTGATGGTGGTGTAAGTGTGGAGGGTAAAAAGGAAGTGGGTGGTGGGAGTAGAGAGGGGTGGTGGGAGGGTGAAAAGGGTGGAATAAGTGGAGACTTGTGGGAAAGAAAAAAATAGGAGTGGGGAGTGAGAAATGGGTGGGAGCAAAGAATGGGAGGTGGGAGTGTGGCGTATGTGGATCTGAGACTTGCCGGGAGGGTGTGGAGGGTCGGTGTTGGGGTGTGGCCAGGGTGGTGGGCAAGTAGGTGCCAGTAGGAGTGGGTAGGGATCGGGAGTAGGGTGGGTGTGGGAAGGATGGGAGGGGTGGGTAGGGGG
Organism: Penaeus vannamei; assembly: GCF_003789085.1. Classification (NCBI taxonomy): domain Eukaryota; kingdom Metazoa; phylum Arthropoda; class Malacostraca; order Decapoda; family Penaeidae; genus Penaeus; species Penaeus vannamei. The sequence continues at coordinate 766,290 of NW_020869852.1, forward strand.
CGTGGGAAGGGCGTGGGTGGGTGTGGGAGGGGTGTGGAAGGAGTGGGAGTGGGAGGGTGTGGGTAAGGGAGTGGGGAGGAGTGAAGGAGTGGGTGGGGGTGGGAGTGGGGAGAGAGTGGGAGGGTGTGGGAGGGTGTGGGAAGGGGAGGTGGGTGTGGAGGGTGTGGAGGGTGGGTGGGAGGGAGTGGGGGTGGAAGTTCGGGAGGAAGGGAGTGGCGAGCGGTGTAGGGAAGGGAGTGGGATTCACACGCACGCATAAATCCGCGCAGGCAGGTCTACACCACCACACACACACACACACACGAACACACGACGGGCAGGCAACACTCGACCACCATCGACACAGACTCCCCGCCCACTCGCCTCCACCCCAGGCCTCCCATACACCCCTTCCACCGCTCCTCCACACCTACCCACGCACTACGCACCCGCCCCGCCCGCCCTTCAATCCCCCTCCCACACCCACCCATACAACCCGATCCCGCCCACCCTATGCCCCCCCTCCCACCCCAGACCCTTCCCCTCCGTCCACGCTTCTCCTCGTTCCTTCTACTCCGCGGGGGCCACCAGCCCCGGCTCCGTACATCGTTACCCTACATATCACCCCCCTCCCCCTCAAGACCACTCACCCGTATCTCAGTGAACAAACCCACCGGCAGTTCTTAATTAAAACAAAATAGACACGTGAAAATTGACGTTAATAACCAGCCTCGTGCACTCCCCATTCTTGGCTGCTATTTCTACAGGCAGACGATCGTAGGAAAGTGTTTCGTGCTCAGCTCAATCCTATTGTTCTTGAATTTGGAGTTATGGATAATTATTTTTTTTACGGAAATCAGTCCCTCACACGGGTTAACGGGAGTTTTAATTAGTCATGTTTGTTTTCTGCTATTCATTTTATCTCATTACATGGTTATTGCTTACCCTCGGTATGTACGTGAAGAAAAGTAAGAAAAGGGATAGAGAAAGGTAATATGTTAAGTGTTGGGTTTTATGTACATATATATCATAAATACTAAATAGCATCATCTTATCTGTGTGGTGTGATGTGGCTGTGTGTGTGTGTTGTGTGATCCCATAGCTCCGTCGCATGCCATAGTGCTCGTGTGGTGTGGTGTGTGGTTGATTGTGTGTGTGCTGTATGTGTGTATTCGGAGCTTGTACCTAACCCCTCCCCGTCATACATAAGTATGCATATTATATATAGATTAATATCTACTATGTGACTATATAATATAAGCTACTACGCATATTAATATATGTATATATATATGATGTTTGTGGTCCGTGTGTAGTGGCTGTGTGTGGTGTGTGCTCGTGGTGTGTGTGGTGTGTGTTGTGTGTGTGTGTGTGGTGTGTGTGTGTGTGTGTGTGTGTGCTATATATATATTATATCTATATATATATACCATATATATATATATATATATATATACTATATATATGTCACTATATACAGTATATATATACTAATATGCTAATAATATATATATATAATATATATATATATATATATATACATATATATATATATATATATTATATATTATATATCATCATATATATATATTAAATATATATATATATATATATAATATAACTAAATATATATATATATATTAATATAATAATATTATTATATATCACACTTTAACAAAGAATAAAACAGAGAGAAAAACAACAGTGTAGGATTCTTTGGGTACACTGGTATTTTTACATATTTTTGCCATCAGTACTTTGGTCAATAAAGAAAGGCAATTCTGATACATATATACATTAATATGAGTATCGAAGAACATTTTTGGCACCCATGTTATCTTTTACTGTTATCATAGTTTTCATCATAATCATCATTATCTTTGTCATCGTCAATTCGTCATTATCATTAAAAGCCATCATCAATGTCATTATTACTGTCACAGTCACTGCCATTGGTCATTACAATCCTTGTCACTACTATCATCATCATTATCCTTATCCTTTATCATCAAATCACTGTCGCAATTATCCTAATGACTACTGGGGATAAAAATATACCCATTGTTTTCACATCAACAAACACTCGGTGGTTGAGAAGGGAAGGGAGGAAGAGGAGGAGAAGGAGAGATGTGGAAGGAGAGGAGAAGGGAGGAGGAAGAGGGATCGCGGTCGCGGCTGCGCGCTGAGGGCGGAAAGAGGTAGGAGGAGGGGGGAAGCGAGGCATGAGGAGAAGGAAAGAAGACAGCAAGAAAAAGAAAGAGGCGGGAGGAGGAGGCAGAAGATATGAGGTGGAGGGGAAAGGGGGAGGAGGAAGGAGGGAGGGAGTAATTCGGAGACGGGAGGGAGGAGGAGGAGGAGGATGGTGGGAAGGGGGGAAGGGAAAGGGAGAGGAAGGAAGTGAGGAGGAGGAGAAAGAAGAAAAAGAAGAGGAAAAGATGCAGAAAAAGAAGCAGAAGATCAGAGGGAATAGAGGAAGAATAAATGAATAAAGAATAAAGGAAGAAAGAAAAAGAAAAAAGAAGAACATAAATAAATAAACAAATGAATAAAGATTAACAAGAAAGAAAGAAAAGAAAGAAAGAAGAAACTTAAAATAAAATAAACAAATTGAATAAAGTCCAAAAAAGAAAACAGGAAGAACAGGAAAGAAAGAAAGAAAAAAGAAAGAAACATAAATAAATAAACAAATAATAAAGAATACAAAGAAAGAAACGAAAAAAAAGAAGAAAGAACATACAATTAAATTAAACAATTATGAATAAAGATACAGAAGAAGAAAACAAAATGAATAAAGATTACAAAGAATAAAGTAAAAGAAGAA
>NW_020869852.1:769189-771689 GCF_003789085.1 Penaeus vannamei
AAATAGATAGATAGATAGATAGAGGAAACGCAGATACGACAAGCCATATAGATAACACACAATATGACTAGATAGGAGAGAGTAGAGAGAGAGGAGAAAGAGAATATAGACATGATTATATATTGAGTTCACAATAATAGAATAGAGGATAGATATTAGATTAGATAGATAGCAGATGATAGGATAGATAGATAGATTAGATAGATACGAGAGAGAGAGAGAGAGAGAGAGAGAGAGAGAGACAGACATATAGATAAGTAAATAAATAAATAGAAGATAGAAGAGAACAGAGATAGTACAGGACATATAGATAAATAAATAGATAGATAGATAGAGAGAGAAAGAATATTAAATCTGTGGAAGCGAGTGTCCGATGTCATAGAATCTCGCTGACGTTAATTATTTGGCTGACATCTTTCCTTGACTTTTTCACTTAATTCTGGCGTCTCTAATCTTACTGATTCTATTTATATTAATCCAAGATTCTTTATTCATCATCCTATTTATATCTATTCATGAAATCACACTAACATCAATTATTATCAAGGCTTTCATCATTATCTCATTTTCACCTCATTAATAAGGCCAAATAGAAACATCTTTAAAAAAAATCTCATTTTTATTTAGAATATCTATTTTCAAAAAATTTCTAAATCTCATTTTTATTTAGAACATCCATTTTCAAAATCTAAATCTCATTTTTATTTAGAAATATCTATTTTCAAAAACTAATCTCATTTTATTTAGAATATGCTGTTTTCAAAAAAAACTAAAATTTCATTTTTATTTAAGAACATCCATATTCAAAACCTAAATCCCAATTTTTTATTTAGAATATTTTTTTCAAAATCTAAATTATTATTTTTTATTTAGAAATATCTATTCAGAAATCCTAAATCTCATATTTATTTAGAATATTTATTTTCAAAAACCTAAATCTGCAATTTTTATTTAGAATATTTATTTCAAAAACTAAATCTAATCTTATCTAGAATATCTATTTTCAAAAAAACTAAATTATTATTTTTTAATTTTAGAACATCCAATTTTCCCCCCCAAAAAACTAAATCTCATTTTATTGATAATTTGGATAAACGTCATTAAGGATTGCAACTGAATTAATTTACCTAGCTGGTTAATTATTGTCTTTTGTGTGAGCATTATTTTTTTTTTTCCTTTTTTTTCGGATAATGGTTTTTATTCATAAAGATAACGCCAAAAATAAAGCAAACGGAAAGAAAACAACAAATAATGACAGTAAAAAAAAAAAGGGGCAATAACAACGACAAACATTACTGAAAAAGGATACATACAAATGAGAACGACTAAACCAAAACACAATATGTGATAGATAATGACAAAATAGAAGAACAAAAGCAGCAACAATACACAAGAAACAACAACAAGCAAAAAACAACAAACAAGAACAGCAAACAAATCAAAAGCAACATCCTTGCTAGAATTCTGCCTCTTGTGTTAAAAATTTATCAATCTATTATCTATCCCTATGTTATTGTTATCGTGTTATCATATCCTATGTTATTGTTATCGGCCGTTATCATATTCCACTGTTGTCCATCATCTTATCAAAATATTTTCATTAATCAATCCTGTTATTATAGTCCCATGTCCTTATTTGCCCTGTTTATCCTATTCCCTGGTTATTAATCATCATGTGAGAAATATTGCTTGTCATTATAACTTATTTCTAAATCACAAGTTACTTTGTTTTCAATGATTTATTTTACAGTATGTATATCCGGTCGGTATTAAGCAATACTGAACAATCATTAGTTCATTGTTTTTTTTTTTTTTTTTTTTTTTTTTTTTTTTTTTTTTTTTGGCACGAAATCCATTATATCATTTTGTTATTGCTCAGTCAAGTTATCATCCAGCCTTGTGAAATTATCCTCTATTTTATCATATGCCCCGTTATCTTTCATCTCAATTATGCATTACACACAGTACGTTCTCTCTCACACACACACACACCACACACACACACAACACCACACACACAGAGAAGAGAAGAGAGAAGAGAGAGAAGAGAGAGAGAGAAGACAGACAGACAGACAAGACAGAAGACAGACAGAACAGACAGACAGACAGAACAGACAGAACAGCAGACAGACAGACCCAGGCAGACAGCAGACAGACAGACAAGATAGATAGATAGATAGATAGATAAATAAAATAAATATATAGAGAGGACGAGGAGAGAGAGAAAGAGAGAGAAGAGGAGAGAGAGAGAGAGAGAGGAGAGAGAGAGAGAGAGAGAGAGAGAGAGAGAGAGAGAGAGAGAGAGAAGAGAGAGAGAGATAAGGAGAGGAGAGAGAGAGAGAGAGAGAGAGAGAGAGAGAGAGAGAGAGAGAGAGAGAGAGAGGAGAGACAGAGAGAGAGAGAGAGAGAGAGAGAGGGGAAGAGAGAAGAGAGAAGAAAGAGACAGAGACGACGAGACAGAAGAGAGAGAGACAGAGAGAAACAGAGACAGAGAAGAGAC
>NW_020869852.1:776689-781689 GCF_003789085.1 Penaeus vannamei
TTCCCACTCTCTCTCTCTCTTTCCACTCTCTCCCACTCCCCCCCTCTCTCCCTCTCTTCCCCCACTCTCTCGCCCACTTCTCCGCTTCCCTCTCTCTCTCTTCCCTCTTCCCCCCTCTCTCTCTGCTCTCTTCCCTGCATGTAATTATCAAGGTGCAGGATGGAAAGCAACATTTGATTTCCGCTGCACAAACATTATAACTTTTACACGCAACATGGGAGACCGCCCACCAGGCAAGGGAGGGAGGGGAGGGAGGGTGAGAGGGGAGGAGAGGAGAAAGGGCGGATGGGGAGGAAAGGAGGAAGGGGAAGGGGGAGAGTGGAGGGGGGAATGCGAAAAGGAGAAGAGAGGAGAGGAGAGGGAGGGGAGAATGCGAAGAGAAGAGGAGAGGGAGAGGAGAGAAGTAAGGGGAGGGGAGGAAGGAGGAAGGGTAAGGGGAGAAGGGAGGAGGGAAGCGAGGAGGAGAGGAGAGGGAGAGGAGAGAAGTAACGAGAGGGAGGAAGGGAGGAAGGGTAAGGAGAGTGTAGGGGAGGGAATGCGTAGAGGAGAGGAGGGAGAGGAGGGAAGGGAGAGAGGATGCGAGAAGGGAGAGGAAGGAGAAAGGAGAGGAGAGGGAAGGGGATGCGAAGGAGAGAAAGGGGAAGGGGAAAGCACGGAAAATGGAGAGGATGCGAAATGGGAAGGAAGGGAGGAAGGGAGAAGAAGAAGATAGAAGAGGGAAAGAAAAGAGGGAGAGGAGAGAGGTATGGAAAAGGGAAGGAGGAATGGAGAAGAGAGAAGGAGGAGCGAAGAGAATGGACGCTGAAGGAAAGAAAGGAAAAAGGGAAGAGAGAAAGGAGTGAGAGAAAGGGGAAGATAGAGGAGGAAAAAAGTAAGAAAATGAGGATAAAAGGGGAAAGAAATGAGGGGCAGAGTGAGAAAGGAGAGAGGAAATAGGAGAGGAGAAGAGGAGAATGAAAGGAGGAAAGAAATGAAGAGAAGGAGGGAAAGAGGAAGAGTGAAGGAAGGAGGTAAGAAAGATAGAAGGAAAGCAATGAGACAGGAGAAATGGAGAGAAAGAGAGAGATGGAGATAATAGGGAAGCGGAAAGAGAGGGATAGGGGATAAGTGATAAATAACGGGAAAGAAGGGAGAGTTAAAAAAAAGAAGAATGAAGAAGGAAGACAGGAAGATGGAAGAGGTACATTTCATTATAAATAATTTGAGAAATAACGAGAAAATAGGAGAGGGAAGAAAAAAAGAGGCGAAACGGAATAAGCAGAAGAGGGAGGATGGAGAGAGGAGGCTTAAATATGCAAAACACAGCAAGTTGGAATGAGCTTAAAATATGTCCGTTGGGTCCAGTTACTTTTTTTTCTCTCTCTCATTCCTTCTCTCTTTCTCCCTCCTGCCCTCGCTTTCTCTCCCTCTAGTCCTTACGAACCACTCTCTCTGTCTCTGCTCTCTCTCTCGCTCTCTCTCTCTCTCTCTCTCTCTCTCTCTCTCTCTCTCTCTCTATCTCCATCTATCCCTCCTCCCCATTTCCCTCCCTCCTCCGCCTTCCTTCCCATGCTTTCTCCCTTCCCCCTATCTCTCTTTCTCCCTCTCTCTCCCCTTCTCCTTCCCTACCTCCTCTCCCCCCACACCCTATCTCTCTCCCTTCCCCTCAGAGATCTAACAAGATATTTGTATGTCGGGAAACCACAGCACTGATAAAACTATTCGTTACCGTTGCTTTGTGGACATGCTGGGGTCGAGGGCATGTACCTTTCACTCCCTTTATATTTCCTGTCTTTTCTCTAGGGCGTAAGTTATACGTGGGGTTGGGAAGGCATACGAAGAGAGAGAGGGGGAGAAAGAAGGAGAAGAAAAAGGAGAAATGGCGAAAGAAAGCCGAGTGTGGGAGAGAGAAAAGGAGAGAGGAAGAATTACAGAGGGAGATGTATTCGTGTAGGGGTAAGGAATGGCTGGATTTTTTTTTTTTGCTTTTGTTTTGGTTGTCATCGTTATCGTTATTTTTTGCGTTTTCTGAGGTATCTCTTTTGGGTGTTTCCTTTGGATGAAAAGGATGTTTTTTCTTTTATTTTTTTCTTGTTTGTGTATGTTCTTTTTTCAGCTTATCTCTCTCTCTTTCATTCTCTATTTTCTCTCTTTCTGTTCGCTGTGTCTGTTTCTCTCTCTCTCTCTCTCCCTCTCACCTCCTTCCCTCCTCCCCATCCCTTTCTCTCTCCTTCCCTTTGTCCCACCCCCCTCCCTCCCTCCCTCCCTCCCCTCCTCCCTCCTTCCCTCCTTCCCTCCCCCCTTCCCTCCCTCCCTCCCTCCTCTCTCCCTCCATCTCTCTCTCTCTCTCCCTCATATTTTTCTTTCTTAGTCACACACTCCTCCTCTTCAGACCTCCGACCCAGGTTCCCTCAGATGAATGTAACTGCCCGAAGGCAAGGGATTGGCAAACAGCTGAGCAGGTAAAAAAAAACAACAAAAACAAAAACTGGCAACAGAGCAGGTATATAAGCAGTCAGAAGAACGAAATAAGAAAGCAGAGGGAGAGAGAGTTCGATAAAAAGGGGAGGTAAAGAAATGGCAAATGACCGACTAAGCAGAGGGAGAGAGAGAGTTGGATAAAAAAGGGAGGTAAAGAAAAGGCAAACAACCGACTAAACAGAGGGAGAGAGAGAATTAGATAAAAAAGGGAGGTAAAGAAATGGCAAACAACCGACCAAGCAGAGGAGAGAGAGAGAATGGATAAAAGAGGAGGTAAAGAAATGGCGAGGAACTCAAAAGAACGGCAGGAAAGCAGGCAAATAAGCAGTCAAAAGAACGAGATAAGAGCAGAGGGAGAGAGAGAATTGGAAATAAAAAGGGGAGTAAGAAATATGGAGAACAAGAAAGAGAGAAATCAAGAAAAGGAAGAACGAGGAGAATGAAATAATGGAAATAAAAAGTGATGTAAGAAATATGGAGAACAAGAAAGAGAGAAATAAGAAAGGAAGAACATGAGATAAGAAATAAAAAGAGTAAGAAATATGGAGAACAAGAAAGAGAGAAATTAAGAAAAGGAAGAACGAGGAGAATGAGATCATGGAAATAAAAAGAGATGTAAGAAATATGGAGAACAAGAAAGAGAGAAATCAAGAAAAAGAACGAGAGAAATGAAATAATGGAAATAAAAAGGGAAGTAAGAAATATGGAGAACAAGAAAGAGAGAAATTAAGAAAAGGAGAAACAAGGAGAATAAGATAAGTGAGACGAGAACCATCCAGACCAGCAAGTATTAATACCTATGATATAAATGTCTTGATATACAAATATGAATAAATAGAAGAATAAAAATAGAATAATGTTAATTAGCATAAACATGACACTTGCAGTTGAAAGAAGATAAGAAAGCAAAGAATGAAGATCCAATTAATTCAGGAAAACGAGGAGAAGAAAAAAAAAAAAAAAAAAAAAACAGAAAATGATCAAGCAGGTAAAAAAATAAAAAATAAAAAAAACTGGATGAGAAACCAAGAAAGAAATATAACTTAAGAAAGCAATAAAAACATGATAAAACAATAACGCAAAAGGAAACATGATAATAAAAAACATAAATAAAAATAAATAAAATGAATAATAAAAAACATAAATAAAAATAAATAAAAGATAAAACTTGATAAAGCAATAAAACAAAACAAAACTTGATAGAGCAATAAAAAATGGTGATGTAGTTAATAAGCAGAAAACTTGATAAAGCAGATAAAGAAAAACAACAACAGAAAACTCGATAATCTTGAGGATAATGTAGATAAAAAAGGAAAAGCAGACACGAGCAGTATATACCAGAGATAAAAAAAAAAAACTCCCAATGAAAAGACGAGAAGATACAAGAGAAAAAGAAAAAAGAGAAAGACAGATAAGAAAAAAAAACTCCCAATGAAAAAGAAGAGAAAAATAAAAACAAAACAAAACGAAAAACTCCAAATGAAAAGACGAGAAAGATAAAGAGAAACCAAGAAAAAAAAGAGCAATGAAAAGCCAAAAAAAAAAAAAAAAAAAAAAGCAGCAAGCAAGGGAAAATTAGACCCAAGCAATTGCGAGCAGCAGGTAGGGAGGGATGCAAGCAGAGTGATTACCCAAGAAAATATCCAGGAAGCAAGCAAAGAACCTCTACTGCATCGGAACCTAAATACGAGAGTAAGAAAGAAAGCTGCAAGCTGCCACCTTGTGTACAGGGTAAATATGAACTGCAGATCTGTGTTGCCGTGTGTGAAGTGAATCATTTTAATTTAGAATACAGTTTGCGAGGTAAACCTATATGAATGGAGTTTTTGCGCCTATTTAGACTCTTGTTTTAATTAATTTTCATATCATGGAGAGCACAGATAACTTTTTTTTTTTTTTTTTTTTTTTTTTACTAAAACTTAATTTAATTATCTTCTGCATATTCTAAAGCACATGTTTTCTTATTTTTTTCGATGTTAGATTCGAGTGTGAAGGAAAAATCGAAGAAACAAAAAATAAAAATGATAATAAAAATAAGAAATAAATAAAGAAATAAATAAAGATAAAATTGTACCTGTAGACATACTATTAAGTATGCTATTCAAAATTAAGGGATAAACAGAGTTGTTACATGTGCATAGGGCAAAAATAGATGAATAAATAAACACGTAAATGAATAGAAGAGGAGTTAGGTCTGATGGAGAGGGAGGGGGGGGCGGAGGGGGAAGGAAAACAAACAAATCAAAAAAAGTATAAAAAGAGAGAACTGTACAAGAAAACGAAGAAGGAAAGACATATATGATACATGAAATAAATTAGAGAATGAAAAAAGGGGAGGAAGAGAAGGACAGACAAACGAAGAAACAAAATAAGACAACTTAAACGAACAAAAACGGGAGAATATAATAATAATAATAAGTATACCATATATATATATATATATATATATATAGTATATATATATATATATAATATAATAAAATAAAATAAACAAATCATATTATTATTCTCTCTCCATATCTCCTTTCCCACAAACATAT
>NW_020869852.1:794189-796689 GCF_003789085.1 Penaeus vannamei
TCTCTCTCTCTCTCTCTCTCTCTCTCTCTCGTTCTTCCTCTTCTCTCTCTCTCTCTCTCTCATCTTCTACTATCATATGTCTCTATTTTCTTCTCTCTGTCTCTCTCTCTCTCTTCTTCTCTCTCTCTCTCTCTCTCTCTCTCTCTCTCTCTTCTCTCTCTCTCTCTTCCTCTTCTCTCTCTCTCTCTCTCTGCTCTGTTCTCTCTTCTATGTTCTATTTATCTCTCTATGGTCTACTCTCTTCTCTCTCCTCCCTCCTCTCTCTCTACTCTCTCTATTTACTAATCTATTTTATCTATTTATCTATCTCTCTCTCTCTCTCTTCTTCTCTTCTCCATCTCTCTTCTCTCTTCTTAAAGAAAAAAAAAATATAAGGGCACTACGGTTACAACACCCTCTTCCCTGCCCCCCCCCCACCTCCCATTCTTGAAAAAAAAAAAAAGTTGAGACACCTCACGTATCGAAAAGAAAAAAAGAAAAGAAGAAAATAGAAATAAAACTGATAAACAAAAGAAATAATTAGATGAAAACAAATGATATATGAAATAAGAATAGAGATAAAGAGACCAAGATACTAAATTCTTTCCTGTCTATCTATCCTCATTTCACAGAAGAAAAAAAAACTTGCACACCTTAAAAAAAAGATTGATGAATAGAAATAAAATATTGAATAAATGAAATAGATTATATAAAACGGAGATAGATAGAACATACCCACATTTCGCATATATATTACTCTCTCTCTCTCTCTCTCTCTCTCTCTCTCTCTCTCTCTCTCTCTCTCTCTCTCTCTCTCTCTCTCTCTCTCTCTCTCTCTCTCTCTCTCTCTTCTCTGTCTCTCTCTCTCTCTCTCTCTCTCTCTCTCTCTCTCTCTCTCTCTCTCTCGTCTCTCTCTCTTCTCTCTCTCTCTTTCTCTCTCTCTTAAAAAGAAAAGAAAAAAAAAATGGAGATAAGGGACACTACGGTAACACCCTCTTCCCCTGCCCCCCCCCACCCCCATTCTTCCCCGAAAAAAAAAAGAAGAAAAAAAAAAAAAAAAAAAAAAAAGTTGAGACAAGGGCACTACGGTACACCGCCACCTCCCCCCCCCCCCCCGTTCCCCCAAGCCCCCGAAATCCAGACGTTGACACAGCGTGCCAATGCTGAGGAGATCGGCACTGTCCGTAAAGGGATGTCCCCCTGTGAGTGCCAGCTTGTCACAGGGTGTGGTGGTTGGGGGGGGGGGGGGGGTGGCTCTTTCTTGCCCCCATGGCCAAATTTAAGGCCGTTTTTTTCTTTGTTTCTTCTCTATTTTTTTTTTTATACTGCGTTTATGTTTAGTGTTTATTTGTTTTTTTGTATTATTATTATCATCGTTGCTATATGTGTTATTGTTATATTATCATCATATTATTGTACTATTATTGCAATTTTATTACATTATTCGTTTTATGTATCATTGTTTATCATCAATGTTCATTTTTTTTTGTACTCTCAAATTTTTTATTTCTCTCCTGTTCATCCTTGATTACTACATTTTTATTGCCAATTTTCTGTTTATCGATATTTAATCCGTCCCTTTCATTATTCGTTAATTTACCTATTTCTGCGTCGTCTTCGGTTTGAGAAATTATGTCATTATTTGATAATTTGTTGTGTCTTGTTTCTCTCTCTCCCTCTCTTTTCTCTCTCTTTCTGTTCTTTCTATCTATTTTTCTCTTCCCATTTGTCCTTAAAAACTCTTCACTCTTTTACTTCACGCACACATACACGAACACACATTCAGACACAAAGACACGCGCACACACACGTGCACACATACACAGAGCACACACACTTTCAGACTAAAGGACACATTCACACGTCCAATACGCACACCCATTCATACAGAAAGCCACATACACACATATAAAGCAAACACACATTTAGACGCAGCCACTTGCACACATTCAAAGCAAAACACACACTTAGACACAGCCACTTGCACACAAAGCAAACACACATTTAGACGCAGACACACACATGTCTAACAACGCACACACGACACACTCCTCGCCCCTTGACAGCTCGCCCCTGCCTGCATCTCTCTCCATCCGCCTGCATGGCTGTTTAACCTCCCCCCCCCCCCGCCCCCCTGCTTGCCTGCTTGCCAAGGTGAGCGGCACCGCTTGGCTACCTCCTCCTCACTGCAGCCCGAGTGCTTGCGAGCTCGGAACTTCGGAGGAATGTTCAACCCTTTCGGAGTCTGTGTCTCGGCTGATAGGGTCATTAGAGGAAGGGCAGAATCCGAGGTCGCGTTCCGAGGATTTGCCAAAGGCTGGGTCGGGTCGGGTCGGGTCGGGTCACTCGCTTGGCTTGCGGGTGTTCGTGGGTGGGATGGGGTGGGGTGGGGGTGGTGGGGATGGGGAGTGTCTGTTGGCGTCTAATTCTGTGCCTTTTTTGTGGGTGAGGATGCGAAGGCGTGTGTGCGTATGCTTGCATGAATACAGACATATACATACATACACATACGCACACGCAC
>NW_020869852.1:798285-803285 GCF_003789085.1 Penaeus vannamei
TTTTGTAAGATCGAAAAAAGATCGAAAAGGAGAGAAAGAAAGAAAAAAAAGAGAGAAAAAGAGAAAAAAAAAAGAAAAAAAAGATCGAAAAAAAGAGAAAGAATAAAAAAAAATCGAAAAAAAGCAGAAAAAAGAAAGTAGATCGAAAAAAGAGAGAAAAAAAGAAAAAAAAAAGATCTGAAAAAGAGAAAGAATAAAAAGAAAGAAAAAGAAAACAAATTTTGGAAAACACCCTTTGAGAGTTCACGAAGGCGAGGTACTGGAACCTTCCTTCATTCCCCAGACGCTCTTTGAAATGGCGTTCCAAGGAGCTAATAGAGCGAGCCGTGTCGAGCCTTCGCAGAGTGACTTCAAAGGGCCTTTGAATGAAGGTCCTTTTAAGGAGGGCTGTTTATATCTTTATTAGGCCTTTTACATTTATCTGTATGTATCATTTACTGTGTTTGATTTATGTTTTTTTTTTTTAATAAAGCTATTGGGGTTCTTTTCTTTGTTTGTTTTGTAAGATCGAAAAAAGATCGAAAAGGAGAGAAAAAAAGAAAAAAAATCGAAAAAGAGAGAAAATAAAAAAAAAAAACAAATTTTAAAAAGATCGAAAAGGAGAAAGAATAAAAAGAATAAAAAGAAAGAAAGAAGAAAAAAACGGAAAACACCTTTGAGAGTTCACGAAGAGCCGAGCGTACTGGACCTTCCTCATTCCCAGACGCTCTTTGAAATGGCGTCCAAGAGCTAATAAGAGCGAGCCGTGTCGAGCCTTCGCAGAGTGACTTCAAGGGCCTTTTGAATGAAGTCCTTTTAAGGAGGCGTTTATATCTTTTATTGGCTCATTATCTGTATGTATCTTTATTGTGTTGGATTTATGTTTTTTTTTTTTTTTTTTTTTTTTTTTTTTTTTTTTTTTTTTTTTTAATAAAGCTATTGGGGTTCTTTTATTTGTTTGTTTTGTAAGATCGAAAAAGAGAGAAAAAAAAAGAAAAAAAAAGATCTAAAAAGAGAGAGAAAAAAAAAAGATCGAAAAAAGAGGAGAAAATAAAATAAAAAATCGAAAAGAGAGAGAAAAAAAAAGAAAAAAAAATCGAAAAAGAGAGAAAAAAAAGAAAAAGAAAGGAGAAAAGAGAGAAAAAAGAAAAAAAATCGAAAAAAAAGAGAAAGAATAAAAAAAAAAAAAAGAAAGAAAAAGAAAAAAAAACGATAAACACCCTTTGAGATGTTCACGAAGAGCGAGGTACTGGACCTTCCTCATTCCCAGACGCTCTTTGAAATGGCTTCCAAGAGCTAATAAGAGCGAGCCGTGTCGAGCCTTCGCAGAGTGACTTCAAGGGCCTTTTGAATGAAGTCCCTTTAAGGAGGCTGTTTATTATCTTTATTAAATGCTTCATTATCTGTATGTATTTTATTGTGTTTGATTTTATGTTTTTTTTTTTTTTTTTTTTTTTTTTTTTTTTTTTTTTTTTAATAAAGCTATTGGGGTTCTTTTATTTGTTTGTTTTGTAAGATCGAAAAAAGATCGAAAAAGAGAGAAAGAAAAAGAAAAAAAAGATCGAAAAAGAGAAAGAATAAAAATGAAAGAATAAAAGAAAAAAAAAGATCGAAAGAAGAGAGAAAAAAGAAAAAAAAGATCGAAAAAAGATCGAAAAAGAGAGAAAAAAGAAAAAAAAGATCGAAAAAGAGAGAAAAAAGAAAAAAGATCGAAAAAGAGAGAAAAAAGAAAAAAAATCGAAAAAGAGAAAGAATAAAAGAAAAAAAGAAAAAAAAAGATCGAAAAAAGAGAAATAATTAAAACAAAGAAAAAAAAAAAGAAAAAGAATAAAAAGAATAAAAAGAAAAGAAAAAGAAGAAAAACAAAAACGAAAACACCTTTGAGAGTTCACGAAAGAAGCGAGGTACTGGACCTTCCTCATCCCAGACGCTCTTTGAAATGGCTTCCAAGAGCTATAAGAGCGAAGCCTTGTTCGGACCTTCGCAGAGTTGACTTCAAGGCCTTTGAATGAAGTCCTTTTAAGGGAGGGCTGTATTATATCTTTATTAGCTTCATTATCTGGTATGTATCTTTGTTGTGTTTGATTTTTTTTTTTTTTTTTTTTTTTTTTTTTTTTTTTTTAAATAAAAAGCTATTGGGATTTCTTTTTATTTGTTTGTTTTGTAAGATCGAAAAAAGATCGAAAACGAGAGAAAAAAAGAAAAAAAGATCGAAAAAGAGAAAGAATAAAAAGGAAAGAAAAGACAAGAAAAAAACCTCTACCTTGCCCACAGCGATCTATTCCTACCAAAAGGAGAAAAATGTCGAATCTTTTTCTTTTTTAATATATTTACAAAACAAACAATTTAAAAAAGAATCCCAATAGGCTTTATCAAAAAAAAAAAAAAAAAAAAAAAAAAAAAAAAAAAAAACCATAAATCAACCACAATAAAGATACATACAGATAATGAAGCTAATAAAGATATAAACAGCCTCCTTAAAAGGACTTCATTCAAAAGGCCCTTGAAGTCACTCTGCGAAGGCTCGACACGGCTCGCTCTTATTAGCTCTTGGAAGCCATTTCAAAGAGCGTCTGGGAATGAGGAAGGTCCAGTACCTCGCTCTTCGTGAACTCTCAAAGGTGTTTTCGTTTTTTTTTCTTTTCTTTCTTTTTTTTTTTATTCTTTCTCTTTTTTCGATCTTTTTTTTCTTTTTTTTTTTTTAACTTTTCTCTTTTTTTTTCTTTTTTTTTATTTTCTCTTTTTTCGATCTTTTTTTTCTTTCTTTTCTTTCTTTTTTTTCTTTCTCTTTTTCGATCTTTTTTTTCTTTTTTTCTCTCCTTTTCGATCTTTTTTCGATCTTACAAAACAAACAAATAAAAAGAACCCCAATAGCTTTATTTAAAAAAAAAAAAAAAAAAAAAAAAAAAAAAAAAATCAAACACAATAAAGATACATACAGATAATGAAGCTAATAAAGATATAAACAGCCTCCTTAAAAGGACTTCATTCAAAAGGCCCTTGAAGTCACTCTGCGAAGGCTCGACACGGCTCGCTCTTATTAGCTCTTGGAAGCCATTTCAAAGAGCGTCTGGGAATGAGGAAGGTCCAGTACCTCGCTCTTCGTGAACTCTCAAGGTGTTTTTTTTTTTTTTCTTCTTTTCTTTCTTTTTATTCTTTTTATTCTTTTTCTTTTTTTTTTTCTTTTTTTATTTTTTCTCTTTTTTCGATCTTTTTTTCTTTTTTTTTTTTTTATCTTCTTTCTCTTTTTTCGATTTTTTTTCTTTTTTCTCTCTTTTTCGATCTTTTTTTTTTTTCTCTCTTTTCGATCTTTTTTTTCTTTTTTTTTCTCTCTTTTTCGATCTTTTTTTCTTTTTTCTTTTTTCTCTCTCTTTTCTTTTTTTCTTTCTTTTTTCTCTCTTTTTTCGATCTTTTTTTTCTTTTTTCTTTTCTCGATCTTTTTTCGATCTTACAAAACAAACAAATAAAAGAACCCCAATAGCTTTATTAAAAAAAAAAAAAAAAAAAAAAAAAAAAAAAAAAAAAAAACATAAATCAAACACAATAAAGATACATACAGATAATGAAGCTAATAAAGATATAAACAGCCTCCTTAAAAGGACTTCATTCAAAAGGCCCTTGAAGTCACTCTGCGAAGGCTCGACACGGCTCGCTCTTATTAGCTCTTGGAAGCCATTTCAAAGAGCGTCTGGGAATGAGGAAGGTCCAGTACCTCGCTCTTCGTGAACTCTCAAAGGTGTTTTCGTTTTTTTCTTTCTTTCTTTTTTTTCTTTTATTTCTTTCTTTTTTTCGATTTTTTCTTTTTTCTCTCTTTTTCGATCTTTTTTCTTTTTTTCTCTCTTTTTCGATCTTTTTTTTTCTTTTTTTTCTCTCTCTTTTTCGATTTTTTTTTTCTCTCTTTTTCGATCTTTTTTCGATCTTACAAAACAAACAAATAAAAAGAACCCCAATAGCTTTATTTAAAAAAAAAAAAAAAAAAAATAAAAAATAAATTAAAAGATACATACAGATAATGAAGCTAATAAAGATATAAACAGCCTCCTTAAAAGGACTTCATTCAAAAGGCCCTTGAAGTCACTCTGCGAAGGCTCGACACGGCTCGCTCTTATTAGCTCTTGGAAGCCATTTCAAAGAGCGTCTGGGAATGAGGAAGGTCCAGTACCTCGCTCTTCGTGAACTCTCAAAGGTGTTTTTCGTTTTTTTTCTTTCTTTCTTTCTTTTTATTCTTTTTATTCTTTCTCTCTTTTTCGATCTTTTTTTTTTTTTTTTTTTTCTCTCTTTTTCGATCTTTTTTTCCTTTTTTTTCTTCTTTTTCGATTTTTTTTCGATCTTACAAAACAAACAAATAAAAGAACCCCAATAGCTTTATTAAAAAAAAAAAAAAAAATAAATCAAACACAATAAAGATACATACAGATAATGAAGCCAATAAAGATATAAACAGCCTCCTTAAAAGGACTTCATTCAAAAGGCCCTTGAAGTCACTCTGCGAAGGCTCGACACGGCTCGCTCTTATTAGCTCTTGGAAGCCATTTCAAAGAGCGTCTGGGAATGAGGAAGGTCCAGTACCTCGCTCTTCGTGAACTCTCAAAGGTGTTTTCCATTTCTTTCTTTTCTTTCTTTTTATTCTTTCTCTTTTTCGATCTTTTCTTTTTTTTTCTTTTTTTCTTTTTTTTCTTTTTTTCTCTTTTTCGATTTTTTTTCTTTCTCTTTTTTTCGATCTTTTTTTTTCTTTTTTTCTCTCCTTTTTCTCTCTTTTTTTTTTTTTCTTTTCTTTCTCTCCTTTTCGATCTTTTTTCGATCTTACAAAACAAACAAATAAAAAGAATCCCAATAGCTTTATTAAAAAAAAAAAAAAAAAAAAAAAAAAAAAAAAAAAAAAACAAACACAACAAAGATACATACAGATAATGAAGCCAATAAAGATATAAACAGCCTCCTTAAAAGGACTTCATTCAAAAGGCCCTTGAAGTCACTCTGCGAAGGCTCGACACGGCTCGCTCTTATTAGCTCTTGGAAGC
>NW_020869852.1:808285-810785 GCF_003789085.1 Penaeus vannamei
ATAAAGAAAAAGAAAAAAAAAAAGAAAAAAAAAAAACAGAAATACATCCCCAAGACGAAAAAAAACAAAAAAAACAAAAGAAAACCTAAAGCAAACAGACTGAAAAAGGGGAAGATAAGGCACGCAAATAGATAAAAGCAAGTGGCATCGAGTCCCCGAACAAACACAATCCGACGAAGCCGACAAACCCCGACGCCGACTGGGTACGGAATCCCCGACAACACGCGCCCATTTCCCGACTTTTTTCCTGTTTCGCTTTTCTTATTCTTTCTTTTTCTTGTTGTTGTTGTTGTTGTTTGTGTTATTATTCGATTTGTTTTTCTTCTTGTTCTTCGTATTGTTATTCTCTTTGTTTTTCTTGTGTGTTTCGTATTATTTTTTCTTCCTTTTTCATTTTCTTTTCTCTTTTTCTTTTCTTCTTCTTTTTTTTCTTCTTCTTCCTCCTCTTTCTATTTCTCTTCTGCTACTTCATTGGTCCATCCTCCTCCAATTCCTCCTCCTCTTCCCTTCTTCTCTTCCTCCTCACCTCCTCCTTCTCTTCCTCTTCCACCTCCTCCTCCCCTTCCTCTTTCTTCCTTTTCTCCTCCTCCTCTTTCTTTCCCCCTCCTCTTCTCCTCCTCCTCTTCTCTTCCTCTTTCCTCTTCCACTCCTACTTCTCTTTCCTCTTCCACTCTTCCTCCTCCTCCTTCTCCCCCTCCTTTTCGTCCTCCTCCTTCTCCTCCTCCTCCTCCTTCCGCTGTTTCTCTCGATTCAGCGCCGAAGCAAAACATATCCGGAGATGTTCACAAGACAGATGTTAGATAAAGGAAATTGTTGAGTGGGCCGCGGTGCGAAGGGGGAGAGGGGAAGAGAAGGGAGGGAGGGGGAAAGAGGGGAGGAGAGGGAAGAGGGAAAAGGGGGGAGGGAGGGGTGGGGAGAGAGGGGAGGGGGAAAAAGAGGGAGAGGGAGGGAGGAGGAAGGGGTGGAGGGGGAGAGGGAAGGGGGAGAGGGGGAGGGAGGAGCGGAAGAGGAGGGAGGGAGAGGAAAAGAGGGAAAGAAGGGGAAAGGAGAAGGGAAAGAAGGGTGAGAGAGAAAAGGCAGTAGGAAGCGGTGGAGGGGAAAGGGAGAGGGAGGAGAGGGAAGAGGGGAAAGGAGAAGGGGAGAGGAGAAGGAGGGGGGGGGGAGGGAGGGGGGGAAAATGGGAAGAAGGAGGAAGATGAGAAAGGAGAAAGGAGAAGAGAAGGAAAGAAAATAGGAAGGAGAACGAAGAGGACGAGAACGAGAAGGGAGAGAGAAAAGAAGTAAATATAGAGAAGGGGAGGGAGGAGACGAAGGAGAGGGATGGGAGAGGAGAAGAGAAGAGGGGAAGAGAGGCAGGGCGAAACGAAAGATGTGTGAGAAAGGTAGAGAGAGAAAGAGAGAGGGAGAGAGAGAGAGAGAGAGAGAGCAGAGAGGAAGAGAGGAGAGAGAGAGAAGAGAGAGAGAGAGAGAGAGAGAGAGAGAGAGAGAGAGAGAGAGAGAGAGAGAGAAGAGAGAGAGAGAGAGACGAAAGAGAAGAGATCGAGAAGCCAGAATGAGAGAAAGGGGAGGTGAGAGGAGAGAGAGAGGGAAGAAAAGGAGCTCGAGAGGTCTGCGAAATAAGAAATAGTTGGATTTGGGCGAAATCTATTCAAGAAGAAAACTGCCGGTGAGCAAATTTCGTTTTTGTTTTTTTTCAGGGTTGTTGTCAGGCTTACTGGTATATATTTATAAATATATCCACTCTCAATGCAGATACAAAGTTACGAATTTGCATATACACATGGGCACCGCAACGGTCCGCAGACCTGCTTCTAAACGTAATACACTCTCACTTCCTCTCTCTCTAAATGTGTGGTGTATATATATATTTAATATATATAATATATATATATATATATATATATATATATATATATATATTATATATATTATATATATATATATATGTATATAGTATATATATATATATATATATATATATTATATATATATATATATATATATATATATATATATATTATATATATATATATAATATATGTTATACATACGTGCATACATACATACATACATACATACAAATATATATACAATAATCATATATATCAATCTATCTATCTATCTATCTATCTATCTATCTATCTATCTCTAGTATATTAGGTAAGTAAAAGACAGATACGAAAAAAAGACAGATAGAATAAGCTTAGAAAGACATAAAAATATCAATTACTTCACTGGATGGAAATTCCCTTGACTCCCGTCATTTGGCAGACACAGTCAACCCGCTCTTACAAATAAGTCATGCAGGCGAATATGGCTCTTCTGGTTAGTTGTGAGAAGGCATTAAAACGCCATAGAGTTCGAGTCGTTTAGCAGCTGTAAGCAATGAGCAGCTGTTTAGCATGAACTCCAAGTCAACTGCAGCCATGACGAAAATTTGTTGTCGAGGCATCAGCTGTAAACTTCAAACTAGCATATCAGTAGGCATAGATAGCACGTA
>NW_020869852.1:825785-828285 GCF_003789085.1 Penaeus vannamei
GTCCCGGAGTTAGATTATTACTCATTGGGAGTTTGGGTGCATATAGTTTATATTATATATATATATATATATATATATATATATATATATATATATATATATATATATATATATATATATATATATATATATATATATATATACGCCACACGCACACATATATATATATATATTATATATATATATATATATATGTGTGTGTTGTGTGTGTGTGTGTGTGGTGTGTGTGTGTGTGTGTGTGTTGTGTGTGTGTGTGTGTGTGTGTGTGTGGTGTGTGTGTGTGTGTGTGTATAATATATATATATATATATATATATATATATATATATATATATATATATATATATATAATATATATATATATACACATACACACATACATATATATATATATATATATATATATAATATATATATTATATATATATATATATATATATATATATATATATATAATATTATATACATACATACATATAAGAAGGAAAGCTATGTATCTTCATCCGAGTATCACTCATCTCAATGCTGCTGACTATTCACAAGCATATTTCACAATCACAAGCGACAAAGATAAACCAACATCCTTAGAAATAACAACAACAATAATAAGGATGAAAGCAATACCGCTCACAACAAAGGCCCGGTACTCTCACAATGACAAAAAAAAGGCCACAACAACAACAACAACAATACCAACAACAACAACAACAAAAAAACCGGGGTTCTTTTCATACAATAGAAAATCTCATTGCTCCCACAACAATGCTCTTTCCGGTTCCTATTTAAGAAAGCGCGCCTTCAATGTTAATATTTGCCTTTTGTTGCACTATAATAAGGTGGCAGGTTGGTCGAGTGTTCAATTAGATAATTATAGCTTTATCAAGATATGAATTGGTTTGGTAACGTTGTTAGGTGAAGGAGGGGGGGTGTGAGGGGGAGGGGAGGGAAGGGAGACGGGAAAAGGGAGAGAGGAGAGAGGAGAGGAGGAGAGAGGGAGAAGAAAAGGGAGGGGAGAGAGAGAGAGGAGAGAGAGGAAGGGAGAGAGAAGAGGAGGAGAAGGGAGAAGAGGGAGAGAGAGGAGATGAGAGACCGAGAGGAAAAGGGAGAGAGAGACAGGAGGAGAGAGGGAGAGGGAAAGGGAATGAGACACCGAGAAAGGGAAAGGGGGAGAGGGAGAGGAAGGAAATGGAGGGGAGGAGGAGAAGAGAAAACGAAAGGATCAGAGAAGAGGAGAGAGAGAGAGAGAGAGAGAGAGAGAGAGAGACAGACAGACAGACAGACAGACAGACAGAGAGAGAGAGAAACTGACTGACAAACAGACAGCGACAGACAGAGATCTTTGCAATATGGTGAGTCCAATAAACTTTAACAAAAACAGCTATTGCTACAAAACATATTGGAAATCTTGGTTGTTCAGCAGACATGTAATTTCCCACTGCCTAGGACAAAAGTTTTTTTTAGGGGGCGGGGGGGGGGGGGGGGTCGGAGTTATGAGCAACTTATATAAAAATCTAACAATGGGATTGTTTAGACCCCCCCCCCCTCCTTCTCACCTTAAAAAAAAAAAACGACAGATGTTTACAATATACAATATTCTTTTTATTGTTCCCATTTCATAAACAATATATAGTAATAACATATTTTTTTTTATTTCAGTTTCTCACTCAATAAAAGAAATAAAAGGATTTGCATATAGCCTTATACCTTAAATTGAAACACCACAACTGAAAATAAGATAGAAATTCCTATACCGTATAATATTCCTATCGACCATATGGTGTGACTCATTGCACTTGATTTTCCTTCTTCACTGAAATCTGAACTGTCTTCGGTCGGGGGAAGGGGGGGGGGGGTGGGGAGGCTGTTAGGAGGGTGTTGGAAAATTTGATGATTGTGTGGTATGTCTTTATTCTCTCTCTCTCTCTCTCTCTCTCTCTCTCTCTCTCTCTCTCTCTCTCTCTCTCTCTCTCTCTCTCTCTCTCTCTCTCTCTCTCTCTAATTACATTAATTATGATCATTATTGATTTCTCTGTTCTATCAACAGTATCGCTATTGTAATGCTTGTTATTATTGCAATTAATAACATATTTACATCAATTATGATTATCTTTATCAAATTATCATAATCATTTCCGTTATTGAGATTATGATCATCTAAATTACCGCTTTTGTTAGATTTTACAATCATATCAAATATTCTTATCATTAATAGTGACACTATCTTCGCTTTTATTATTTTTGTTATCATTATTATCATTATCACTATTATCACTATTATTATTATCATTATTATTACTATTACTACTACTACTACTATTCATATCATTGTTATCATTATCATTAACATGGTTCTTAATATCGTTATCATTATTGTTCATGAAACTATCATTACTTGATTTTGATAGAATAGCAGTTTTATGACACTGACCGTATTACATCATTCTCTCTATTAACATCTTTATCATATCATCACCACATCCTCAGTACATGTTTTATCCTC
>NW_020869852.1:853285-855785 GCF_003789085.1 Penaeus vannamei
ATATATAATAATATAATATATTATATATATATATATATATAATATACATATATATATAATATAATATATATATATATATATATATATATATATATATTAAATACATAATAATATATATATATATATATATTATAATTATACTACTATATATATATATATATATGGTATAATATATATATATAGTTAGGTATAAGAGTAAAGAGACGGGTAGGTAAGATGTGGCTGTATGGTTTGGTAGATAGGTAGGTTTGGTCATCTTAGCTGCGCAAGTAAGGGATAGTTAGGGAAGTAGGTAAGTAGAGGAATAAAAGGTGGGGAGAGGATGTATACAATGGGAGAGACGAAGAAGGAACGAAAGTGTGTAAGGAATGAGAGAAAAGTGGGTAGGTAGAAGGAAGAAAGGAGGAGTAAGTAGGCAGGTAGATAAAATGTTATATATGTATATGCATACTTACACACATACACACACACGCAAACACACACACACAAAAACAACACAGCAACAAAAACACACAGCACAACGGCAAACACACACAGACAACACACACAACACACAACACACACACACACACACAGCACACACACAACACACACACCACTCAAACACATACACTCACACACCCACACACACACAGACACACACAGGTGACACACACTCAAACAGCACACACACACTCATACAGCACACACCACATGCACACACACACACACACACACACGACACACACACACACACATGCTCACACATACACTCACACACACACACACACACAAACACACACACAACACACCACACACCACGACAACCACACACACAGCAGCACCAGACACACACACAATCAAGTCTTCACACCGCACACACAAACACACACTCAACACACACACTCACACACTACACACACACACACACAACACACACAGTGACACACACACATACACACACACGACACACACACACACACAAAACACCACACACTCAAGAAACAGACACACTCACACACACACACAGCCACACACAACATGCGCGCGCGCGCGCGCCACGCACACACACACACACACACTCAACACACACACCAAACAAACACACACACACACACACACACACACACACACACACACACACAACACAAACAAACAAACAACACATACAGCAGCCGTACTCAAAACAACACACCAGCCCACACACACACACAACATATTCGTATGTCTAATATAAATAAATATGCATATTCATCATACATACAAATATACCCTATAATCCTCCCTTTATCCTCTATTCCTCTCTCCTTCCCGAAGATCTCCCTTCCCCCCCTTTTTTCCTGTCTCCCTCTATCCACCAAACTATAAAATTCTCGCTTAAATCAGAATACCTCATCTCCCATACTGCCAGTCACAGCTTCCCATCTCACTGGAAGAGACGGACAGGGGAGGGAGGGAGAGAGGGAGGGAGGGAGAGAGGGAGAGGAGGGGAGGATAGGTAGGAGGGAGGGAGGAAGAGAACGAGGAGGGAAGGAGTGGGGAGAGGAGGGGATGATAGGTAGGAGGAGGGAGGAAGAGAACGAGGAAGAGGAGGAGTGGGGAGAGGAGGGGAGGATGGTAGAGGGGGAGGGGAGAAAATAGGTAGGAGGGAGGGAGGAAGAGGAGTGAGGGAGAGGAGGGAGGGAGGAATGGGAACGAGGATGGGAAGGGGGGAGTATGGGAGAGAGCATAGGTAGGATGAAGGAGGGAGAGGAGAATAGGTAGGAAGGAGGGAGGAAGGGAACGAGGAAAAGAAGGAGAGAGGGAGGGAGAGGAGGAGGATAGGTAGGAGAAGGGAGGAAGGGAAAGAGAGAGAGAAAAGGAGGAAGTAAAAAGAAAGTAAAAGGGAAGGGAAGGATGAGAAAGGAGAGGAGAAGAAAGATAGCTAAGAAGGAAGGGAAGGAAGAGAGGGAAGGAGGGACATCCAACTCGTATATGGAAAGAGATTAACTCCAATTATCCAGTGCGCACGAGTCTACAGGTGCAACCACTAGCAGGGGCCTTTACTGTCTAATCGTATTCATCATCTGCTTAATACTCTAGACTATTAAGGTAATGCATAACTTATTGCCAGCTTTTCCTTTTACTATTCCTCTTTGTGTGATCTTTCGTTATTGTTAGCTTTTCCTTTCCTGTCTCTCTTTGTGTGATCTTTCGTTATTGCCAGCTTTTGTGTGATCTTTCGTCTTTTCCTTTCCTGTGTGTGATCTTCGTGTTAGCTGTCTTTTGTGTGATCTTTCGTCTTTAATGGAAGTGTTTTTTTATTGTTATCATTATCATTATTGTTGTTCTTTTTGTTGTGGTTAATATCATTATCATTGTTATCATCCTTGTTGTCTATTATGATGATTATTAGTATTGTTAATATGATTACAATCATTATTGTTGTTGTTGATTGTTGCTATCATTCCCATTATCATAATGAGGACTATCATCATCATTTCTTTACTGGTATGGTCATTATCATTATTGGAATTATTAT
>NW_020869852.1:860785-865785 GCF_003789085.1 Penaeus vannamei
GGAGGAGGAGGAAAGTGGAGGGAGTGAAGGTAGGGGTATGGTGAGGAGGAAGGGGAGTGAGGGGAGAAAGAAGGGAGCAAGAGGGGGAGGGAGTGAGCGAGGAAGAGAGAAAGGAAAACAGGTTATAAAGAGAGGAGAGAGTGGTCGAAGAAGACGAGAGTAAAAGGAAGGGAATCAGAGAAGACGGGAGTAAGGGAGAAGAGAGGAAGGGAGGGAGTGAGGGGAGTGAGGGGAGAGAGCTCATCTGTCACCTCTCATAAGTGTCTCGCATCGATAAAACGTTCCTCATTAGTGTCTTGGGAGCTTGAAGTGAACGTCCTCACACACCCTCCCCCCTTCCCCTGCTCTCCCCCCCACCTCCCATCACCTCCGTCGCTTTCTTGCTTCCGCCCTCCTGCCAAAGAAAGAGAGAAAGGGCGAGGATGGGGAGATAGAGAGGGAGAGAGGGAGGGAGGGGAGGGAGAGAGAGACGAGAGAGAGAACAGGTGCTGGCGAAGGGGGAGGGGAGAGAGAGGAGAGCGACAGGGAAAGAGGGAGAGAGAGAGAAGAGGGAGAGAGAGAGAGAGAGAAGAGAGAGAGAGAGAGAGAGGAGAGAGGAGAGAGAGAGAGAGGAAGAGAGAGAGGAGAAAGGGGTGGGGAGGGAGGAGGGGAGAGAAGAGAGAGTGAGAGGAGAGAGAGAGAAGAGAGAGAGGAGAGTGAGAAAGAAAGGGCGGGGAGGGGGGAGGTGGTGGTCGGGTGAGAGAAGAGAAGAAGAGAGAGAGACAGAGACAGAGAAAAGACCGAGACAGGGACAGACCGTACACACAAAGCGTAGCTCTTGTTTTTTAAGTTAATAGTAATACTCACAGTCAGTCCTGGAGGATAAGAACCTTTACAGATTTCTATGAATATACACTGAATAGTTTTATGTGGAAATCCAAGGACTTAACAATCTGGTAGCAGATTAATTGACGATTTTTGGGATTCTTAATATCCGTGGGCCGGATGCTCATTATTATTTACGAATTGTAGCGTCAACGTTGCTTTGCTTGCCTCCGCAAACTAGCAGTTTCGGACAAGCAACAACCTGTCAGACAAACAAGTTGTTTGATCTCCATCTCTCTCATCTCTCTCTCTCTCTCTCTCTCTCTCTCTCTCTCTTCTCTCTCTCTCTCTCTCTCTCTTCTCTCTCTCTCTCTCTTTCTCTCTCTCTCTCTCTCCTCTCTCTCTCTCTCTCTCTCTCTCTCTCTCTCTCTCTCTCTCTCTCTCTCTCTCTCTCTCTCTCCACACCTAAACTCAATACACCACCACTATGGGATATCCCTCTGTCTACCCAGGATCACTTCAACAAAGGATTTCTCTCTTATACCTTTTGCATCTCTTACTTCCTTCTCTTTGCTTCTCTCCCTCCTACTCCTCTCCTGCTAGTGTCTGAACCCCGCTCACGTAGCATCCGTAGGTGAACAGTATCACCGGGAGCACCCAGAACAGGGCACTCAGAACACGAGTGTCGACAATGTTCATTGTGTGATTTCTGTTATCGGAAAGGCTACACGATGCAGGAGTGCCCCCCCCCCCAAAAAAAAAAAAAAAAAAAACACAGTTTAGCTCACGAGCAAGCACAACACAACTTGCAGTCTCTAGGGAGATATATTACCCCTGCAAACCATCCAAGCCAAGTGCTCCCTTCAAGTACTTGGATTATTTACCCCCACAGTCGTATACCCAGCAAATCTTCGGCCAACAACCAAGGCCTCGCAGTATAACCCGGCAGCTCAACATACTCTGTTAATGTTCGTGGGCTTACAGACTAACATCGGGGAATTGATACACGGCTATATTATGGGTGGGTGTTTCATGCCCAGGGTGATGTGAAGCAATGGTGGGGTAGCCTAAGTAGTGTTAAGTGCTTCCATACCTTCTTGCTTACATGCCACCGCTGGTTAGCCTCGTGCGAAAAAGGAAGCTCTGCATAAGCCTCCCCTGCTAGTTCATAGCCTCTCCGTCATCGAGACTTCTGCAGTGCCTCCCCGTGGCACCTATGGAAACTGGTACCTTGCGGTCCCAGCCTAAACTGTCGGGTATCTCGGAGCAGCAGGAGGCCCAAGAGGTAAAGGATCATGGCCCACTGGTGTGTGGACACGTCCTGATTTAGTACCAACTCCTGTCCCTAAGCCCCTTGGGGTTAATGGGAGGCTCGGTAGACTGCTGGGGCGCAGGATGGGAACGGGAGCTACTCGTTCCACCTGCATTCTAGCAGCTGCTAACCCAGTATGAAGCTTGTGGGGCAAAGCCCAGGGGACCCTCACAGGTTGGGTCCCACAGTCCAACCCTTTATATGGGGCAGCGCCGGCGGGGATGGCAGAGGTGGCATACACTCGAAGTGACTGCCTGAGGTTAACCTCAAGTGGGACCTCAGGGTAGGAGCTTGGAACCCGTTCTTTGTCAGGCTGATCGGTTGCCCCTACTATCGAAGGAATTGGGGAAGCTGAGAGTAGAGGAGGCTGCTTTCTCGAAGGTCAGAAGACCTGGCAGCGGCATTAGTGTGGGTGGCTACACCTATTACTGGTCGGCCCGCAGCGACGGTCACCATCTCCAGCAGACCCTAGCCCTCAGTAGTTGTGGCTACTCCAGTCGATGTGTATAATGGCACTGAAACTGATGATGCCATTCGGTTTCATGTTTCTTATTGCTGTGTACGCTCTACCGATGTTTGTAAACTCGACTAGAAAAAATGTTTACACCTCGACAAGATATTCATATTATTCTGGGTGACTTCAATGCAGTATCTAGCTATGAGGCGTCTGTTAGTCCCTATGGTTCGGGAGCTGATGCCAGCAGTGGGAATAACCTCCTTTCCTGGGACTTTGCAAGATCCCAGAAATTGAGTATTTCTGGCTCCTGGTACCAGTGCTCTGGCCCACATCATTGAACGTGGTACAGCTATGTGGATAATGTAGCCAAGGAGATCGACCACATCCTCGTTAACACTCGTTGGAGGATCCTCCAGAACTATAGGGTGTTTAGGAGTACCAAACTCAGTGGTACTGATCATAGATTTGTTGTGGCTACCCTTCGGGTCCACCTTAAATCTCCCCATCGGTTCAATGACCACCCTAGGGTGTTTCATTTGGACAGGCTGAAGGACGGGGAGGGTGCCCGGGTGTTTGTTGAGGCAATTTCTGATAGTTTCACAGCACTCGAAAATCTGACAGCCCCTGTACTTCTGTGGGACACCAAGCACGAAACATGATGCAGCTAAAGAATCAATTGGTGAATGCCCAAATGCAAGACAGAATTTTATCTCGCAGGAGATACTGGAAGCTACAGATGCTTGTTGTACAGCTCGGCTGACAGGGGATCAGGATTTACACCATCCACAGGTGTGCAGAACTTTCTCACTTTTGAGAAGGGACAAAGACCAGTTTGTTAAGAGGTCAAAGGCCTTTTCTTAGTAAATGACCTTCGTCCTGCATACCAAGCCCTGAGAAAGTGAACTCCAAACCCTCTTCACAGGGACGGTAGTTCGCTCAGTAAGTGGCCAGGTCGTCTCAAATTCTGTTGCAGTGTGGGAGCGTTGGGCTGAGTATTTTTAGCAGTCATTCCAGGATGATCCATCAAGTTACCTTGGATGCTGGTAGTGCCGAGATTCCGTTGCCGATCCTACCCATCAGTGAGAATCCACCCTCCCTAATTAAAGTTACGGGGGCGATCTTATGATAGTGCATTGCCTACAGAATCACGTTAATTTTTATACATATAAATCCAGTTCTTCCCTAGACCCTGTGGTAACAGATTTTCTAGAGAATAAGGTCAGTTGTTCACCATTGGGTTTTGTAGGATCATCTGACCACACGGCTGTACTTGCAGTCATTAAAACATCTGCGTGACGAGGTAACCGAACGCACCATCTGGGTATGGGGCAAGGCAGATTAGCGGGGGTTACAGACGTCCCTGTAAAATATTAACTGGGAGCATGAACTTTCTGGGAACATTGACGTACAAGTAGAGGCAGTCACTAACATCCTGATCTCCCTACAATCATTATATGTGCCAAACTGAATGTTTAAAACAAAACCTGGGGATCAACCCTGGTTTGGACCAAGTTGTAGGGATGCAGCTGATACCAAAAGCAGAGCCTTATCCCAATATAAGCGTCGTCCAAATCAAATTAATAAAAGCATCTGCAAGAGCCTGCAAATGTATGTCACACGACCAGCATTGGCCAATCAATCTCTGACAAAATGACATTAAGGAGAAACTGATTGGTCGATCAGTGGACCTTGGTATACTATAATGAAGGAACAGCAAGGCCATTCTTCAGATCACAGCATTCCACCTCTTGACAAGCCCGACGATACATCTGCTATCAAAAGGATAAAGCCGAAATCCTGGCATCCTATTTCTCAGGGAATATTGCAAAAAAAGCTGCAAATAAACTTGTGTGCGTACGTCGTATCTCTCACCTGCTGGACACCAGTGGATGTGAAACACTCTACAATTCCCAGGTGAGACCCGTCATGGAGTACTGCCCTCTTGTGTGGTCGTCATGTCCTCCATAGTACCTGAACCTTCTAGACAAAGTCCAGGACAGAACAAAACGTCAGATTCAGAGGAGACGGACGTCGGATTAACCTACTGCAGTACAGCCGCTGCAACAACGTCGGGATATTTCTGGGTTGCGTGTGATGTATAAGGTTCATGAGTGTAGAATTCATGACGAACAGATTGCACCAGGAACAATGAACGGAAGAACAAGAAAACACAAATATGCCATATTCGTGTGTTTTCTTGTTCTTCCCTTCGTTGTTCCTGGTGCAAAGGTTCATGAGCAACATACCCACCTAGCGTCACTGCAATGCCAGGACTGCCCCAAGGTGAGGAAATACGCTCGAGGTTCTCTTTGCACGGACGGAGCTGTATCTGCAATCGTTCTTGCCGAATGTGGAACACCTTGATGGAGTCCACAGCAGTAGGTCAAGCAAGTTCAATGACAGACCAAGACAAGAGTCAACGCTTAG
>NW_020869852.1:878796-883796 GCF_003789085.1 Penaeus vannamei
AAGCCCCTGACCAGAAGCCCCATGACACGTAAACAAACAAAACCCCCGAACCCAAGGCGCGACAAACTACCTCCAACACCTCCCAACTGACTGTGAATGACCATACTTACTGTGAATGACCAACTTACTGTGAGATGACCAACTTACTGTGAATGACCAACTTACTGTGAATGACCAAACATGACAATGACCAACTTAACTGTGAATGATGTGAATGACCAACTTACTGTGAATGACCAACTTACTGTGAATGACCAACTTACTGTGAATGAGACCAACTTACTGTGAATGACCAACTTACTTGTGAATGACCAATTACTCGTGACTGACCAACTTACTGTGAAGGACCAACTTTACTGTGATGACCAACTGTGAATGACCAACTTACTGTGAATGACCAACTCACTGTGAATGACCAACTTACTGTGAATGACCAACTTACTGTGAATGACCAACTTACTGTGAATGACCAACTTACTGTGAATGACCAACTTACTGTGAATGACCAACTTACAATGACCAACCTTACTGTGAATGACCAACTGTGAATGACCAACTCACTGTGAATGGACCAACTTACTTGTGAATGACCAACTTACTGTGAAGGACCAACTTACTGTGAATGACCAACTCTAAATGACCAACTGCAATGACCAACTTACTGTGGAATGACCAAACTTACTGTGAATGACCAACTTTACTGTGAATGACCAACTCACTGTTGAATGACCAACTGTGAATGACCAACTTACTGTGAATGACCAACTTACTGTGAATGACCAACTTACTGTGAATGACCAACTTACTGTGAATGACCAACTTACTGTGAATGACCAACTTACTGTGAATGACAACTTACTGGAATGACCAACTTACTGTGAATGACAACTTACTGTGAATGACCAAACTTACTGTGGATGTGGATGATGTGGACGGTGATAAAGTGGGGGTCAGCGTTGGCAGGGCGGCAGGTGTATCTCCCGGCATCGCTCAGTGTGGCTTTCTGGATGAGCAGGCGAGAGGTAGACGTCGGCCCGTGCTCTGTAACCACAGTTATACCACCACGGGGGGAATCGTAGGATAACAGCTGTAGGGGAAAAAAAGGGAAAAAAGTTAAGGCCTATTCGTGTAGGTACCTGGGGAAAAAAATGGGGGAAAGAATAGGAGCTTCGTTAAGGTCTATTCGTGTAGGTACCTGGGAAAAATGGGGGAGAGAATAGGAGCTTCGTGAGGCCTATTCGTGTAGGTATGTGGAAAGAATGGGAAAAAATGCTAAGGTCTATTCGTGTAGGTACCTGGGGAAAAATGGGAAAAATGTAAGGCCTATCGTGTAGAACCTGGAAAAAAAGGGGAAAGAATAGGAGATTCGTTCACGTCTATTCGTGTAGGTATGTGGGAAAAAATGGGAAAAAAGGTTAAGGCCTATTCGTGTAGGTACCTGGGAAAAAATGGGAAAAATGTTAAGGCCTATTCGTGTAGGTACCTGGGAAAAAATGGGAAAAATGTTAAGGTATGTGGGTAGATAGGGATGGATGTGTAAGTTACGCACATGTAAGTACTGTTACGTTAGGGTAAGTACAGGAGGTTACTTTGGTGTGGGTACAGACAAATATAGACGTGTGGGTATACGCACATAGGTAAAGTTATCTAAATTATTTACACACAGGTCCGAAGAACAACAAAGAACACATAAAGTTACAAGCTTACATAATGAACACACACAGGTACACACATCTACTACACACATCAACACATCACATAATAGGTACACCACAGCCTACACACCAACAACAAGCTCAGGTACACACATCAACACACTACACACAGAGACACATCAAAAACATACAGGTACACACAGCTACACACCACACACGCCCACGTACACACATCGACAAAGTACACACATCAAAAACATACAGGTACACACAGCTACACACACCACACACCCCAGATACACACACAACAAAGCCACAGACAAGAGACACATCAAAAACATACAGGTACACACAGCTAACACACCACACACGCTCAGGTAACACACACATCGACAAGACACATCAAAAACATACAGGTACACACAGCCTACACACCACACACACCCAGGTACAGCACAACAACGCACACACAGAGAACATAAAAAACATACAGGTACACACAGCTACACACCACACACGCCCACGTACACATACCAACAAAGGCCCCACACAGAACACATAAAAAAAAACATACAGGTACACACACACACACACACGCCCACGTACACACACCAACAAAACCCACACAGAGACACACCAAAAAACATACAGGTACACACAGCTACACACGCATCACACGCCCACGTACACACACCAACAAAGCCCACACAAGACACATAAAAAAACAGTACAGGTACACACAGCTACAGCCCCACGTACACACACCAACAAAGCCCACACATCAACACATCAAAAACATACAGGTACACACAGCTACACACACCACACACGCCCACGTACACACACCAACAAAGCACACACAGAGACACATTCCACACCTATAGGTACACATAACTACACACACACACACGCCCACGTACACACACAACAAAGCCACACACATCACATCAAAAAACATACAGGTACACACAGCCACACACCACACACGCCCACGTACACACACCAACAAAGCCCACACATCAACACATCAAAAAACATACAGGTACACACAGCTACACACGCATCACACACGCCCACGTACACACACACCAACAAAGCCCACACACCAAAAACTAAAGGTACACACAGCTACACGCCATCACACGCCCACGTACACACACCACAAAGCCCACACATCACAAAAACATACCGTACACACACACGCTACACACACCCACACGCCCACGTACACACAATCAACACACTACACGCCAGAACTACCAGTTTGTATATGTCGACACTCCTTCTGTAATGGTAATTGATGCTCTACTGAATAAGCAAAGACTGTGTGCTCTTGGAAATTCATACGAGAGATTTTTGTCAATGGAGGACACGACATGCTGTACCCTGGGAAGTACAGAGCTATATGGAATTGGTATTTAATGAGCAAGAGAGAGAGAGAGAGAGAGGAGAGAGAGAGAGAGGGAGAGAGAGAGAGAGGAGAGAGAGGAGAGAGGAGTGAGAGAGAGAGAGAGAAGAGAGAGAGAGAGAGGGAGAGAGAGAAAGAGAGATAGAGATAGATAGAGACAGAGAGAGACATCCATCCATCCACCCACCCACCAAACCCACCCAAACCCATCTCCACCCACCCAAACCCACCAAACCACCCAACCCATCCAACCCACCCAAACCCACCCAAACCCATTCATCCACCCACCCAAACCACCCAAACCCACCCAAACACCAAACCATCCAAACCCACCCAAAACCTACCCAAACCACCCAACCCACCAACCCACCCACCCACCCAAACCCACCCAAACCCATTCATCCACCCACCCAAACCCACCAAACCCACCCCAAACCCACCAACCACCCAAACCCACCCCCAATCCACCCACCCAAACCCACCCAAACCCACCAACCCACCAAACCCACCCACCCAAACCAACCCACCACCCAAAACCCACCCCAAACCCACCCAAACCCACCCAAACCAAAACCCAAACCACCAAACCACCAAAACCCACCCAAACCCACCCCACCCATCCATGCATTCAATCACGCCAAGCCAGTTCGCAGAAGCCTAACCAAGCCAGGGAGATTCCATCCACTCGCAGGCGACGAGAAGCACCGAGTCAGGTCATCCATTTCTCGATCAGCGGCTGCAATTGCCGAGCAACTGCGGGCATCCCAGGAGGGTGAGTCGATCGTGTGTGTGTCGGGGGTCGAGTGGAAAAAGGGTTTGTTTGTTTTTTTTGTTTGTTTTTTGTTTGTTTGTTTGTTTTGTTATGTTTGTTATTTTTTGTTTGTTTGTTTGTTGTTGTATTTTTGTTTGTTGTTGTATTGTTTGTGTTTGTATTTTTGTTTGTTTGTTTTGTATTTTGGTTTATTGTTTGTTGTGTTTGTTTGTTTGTTTGTATTTTTGTTTGTTTGTTTGTTATTTTTGTTTGTTTTTTGTTAGTTTGATCGCGTACGGAGGTGTCGAGTGGCAAAAAGGGTTTGTTTGGTATTTGGTTTGTTTGTTTGTTGTTTGTTGAGGTTGGGATCGCGTGACGGAGGTCGAGTGGAAAAAGGGTTTGTTTGCATTGTTGTTGTTGTTTGTTTGTTTGTTGTGAGGTTCGATCGTGGTGTCGGAGGTCGAGTGGAAAAAGGGTTTGTTTTTATTTTTTGTTTTTTTTGTTTGTTTGTTTGTTAGGAGTTCGATGTGTGTCGGAGGGTCGAGTGGGAAAAGGGTTTGTTTTTATTTGTATTTGTTTGTTTGTGAGGTCGATCCCGTGTCGAGGGTCGAGTTACAATTTTTTTTATTATTATTGTATATTTGTTTGGTGTTTGTGTGAGGTCGATCGTAGTGTCGAAGGTCGACTAGAAAAAGGGTTTTATAATTTATATTTTTTTTTGTTATTTTTGGGTTTTGTGGTTATATGTTTCGCCTTTGTAGAAATGTGGAGATTTGGTTCTAGTGCTTTTTTTGTTTGTCGTTTATTTACGTGTGTTGGTTACTGTTTTCTTGTTTGTTTTTGTCTGTCTGTGTGTCCGTTTCTTTTTCTGCTTCTGTTTCTGTCTCTCTCTCTCTCTGTCTCCCTCACCCTCAGTCACACCCCATGCTCAGTTTCTCCCTTCTTTTTATTTCTATTTCTATCTATCAACCTTTCTATCAATTTTTATATCAGTCTATCACTCCCTCCCCCTTCCTCTTTCTATGTCTCTCTCCCTACTCCTCCTCTCTCATCTCACTCCCTCTCTTCTTGGGCCTTCTCTCCCTTCCTCCCCCCTCTCTCCCTCCTCTCTTGTCTCTCTCCCTCCTGTCCCCTCCTCCCTCCCTCCCTCCCTCTCTCTGTCTCACCCTCTCTCTTCTCTTGTCTT
>NW_020869852.1:893796-894796 GCF_003789085.1 Penaeus vannamei
AGTGAACTCGAACGGCTGAAACCTTCTCGATGAGAAGAAACGTGCGAATATTTCCGTTCCTGCTTCGCTGTTATGGGAAATTATGGAAGAAAGGGGGGGAGGTGAGTGAGAGGGGGGAGGTGAGGGTGGAGGAGGGAGGGAGGAGGGGAGGGAGGGCAAGGGAGGGAGGAAGGGAGGGGGAGGCGAGGGGATGGGAGAGAGAGGGGGGGAGAGATGGAGGGAGGAGGGAGGGAGGGGGGGAGGGAGGGAGGGAAAGGAGAGGGAGGGGAGGGAAGGGTAGGAGGGAGGGAGGGAGGGAGGGAGGGAGAGAGAGAGAGAGAGTAAGAGAGAGAGAGAGAGAGAGAGAGAGAGAGAGGAGAGAGAAAGGAGATAGTGGAAGAGGGAAAACACAAGAAGAAAGATAAAAGATATAGAAACAACATACCCAGACAGAATTCCTCAAACAGATAAAAATCCACCAAAAAAAAAAAAAAAAAAAAAAAAAATAAAAAAAAAAAAAAAAAAAAAAAAAAAGCAAGAAAAAAAGAAAGAAAGAAATAAAAAGAAAAGAAAAAAAAAAAGAAAGAAAAAAAACCCACCGAGGCCACAGATATTAAACGAGACGTCCTTCATCAAACAGCAACATGAATCAGAAGCAAGGCGACGCGTCTTTGCGAGTCAGTCAGTGAACTCGAACGGTGACCATAGTTCTGAACACCTCTCGTGAACTGCGAATTATTTTCCCGTTCCTGCTTCGCTGTTGGGGGAAAATAAATGGAAGAGAAATGGGAGGGAGAGAGGGAGAGAGAGGGGAGGAGAGGGAGGGAGGGAGAGAGAGAGAGAGAGAGAGAGAGAGAACGCTTTAAAACCTTCTCGTGATGCGATTTTATTTTTCCGTTCCTGCTTCGCTGTTGGGAAATTATGGAAAGAAATGGGAGGGAGAGAGGGAGAGAGGAGAGAAGAGGGGGAGGAGGGGAGGGAGGGAGGGTAAGGGTAGGGAGGGCAGGGGAGGAGGGAGGGA
>NW_020869852.1:928218-933218 GCF_003789085.1 Penaeus vannamei
GAGGGGAGGGGTGGGGGTTGGGGAGGAGAGGGGAAGGGGGGAGGCCTAGGGGAGGGGGTGGGTGGGGAAGGGGGAGGGATTGGGTGAGGGAGAAGGGGTAGGGGGGGAGGGGGAGAGGAGGGATTGGGTGAAGGGAGGGGAGGGGGAGTGGGAGGGATTGGTGGGGGGGGAAGGGAAGGGTTTTGGAGGGGGAGGGGAAGGATTGGATTCGTAGGGGTTAGGAGGGAAGAAGGGCCAGGATAGAAGGGAGAGTTTGGGAGGGAAGGGGGAGGGATTTGGAGGGGAAGGGGGACGCCGGTGAGGGATTGGGAGGCGAGAGGGGATCAGGGACCTGGCGAGGGGAATGTGGTGGCTAGGGAGTGTAAAGTGGAGGGGGAATCATGTGAGGAGGTCGTTGATTATATGAAGGGTTAACGCCTTGAGGGAGGGTAGGTTTGGTGGTAGGTGAATCATGATAGACGGTGATGCCAACCGCGCCCAGCCACGCCGACTACTTCGTCCGCTCCTCTTCCTTGTCTCTCTCCTCTCCTTCCGCTGCATTCCATTTATTCTTGTTCTTACCAATCTGGTGTTCTCTTTCCTCACTCCTCTCTCTCGGTTCTGTTTTTTCCGCCTCTTCTCTCTCGCGGTGTCTTCGCTCTGTTCTCTCATGGGGGGATCATCGTGGTCGGTGCATCAGTCGTCCGTTCTTGTTCGTCTTGTTACATCTATCTCGGTCCGTTCTTTTTTCTCTTCCATCGTTCTTTGTTTCCCTCTGCTCTCTGCTGGCATCGTACACTGGTGTCTGTCTAGGGGAGGTCGTCTCTATAAGGAGAGGAAGCTTCTTCTATTGAGGAGGTAGAAGCATCTCGTGGGGGTCTCAATCATGGGGAGGTGTGCATCTCTTTATCGTCGACTAGTTTAGTATAATTGAGAGCGAGGGGTAGGTGATCATATCGCTAGGAGGAAGAGGGGTCAGGGGGAAGTGATCACGACGAGGGTCATAGGATGTATTCTCTCGACTTCTCTCTGTCTCAGTTTCGCTCACAAGTGGCACTGGGTCAGTCGTCGTCAGTCGTAGGTCAGGCTGGATGAGGGGAGTGCTGGGGGATCGTTTTGTGCACGGGCGCTTTTGAGTCTATTCCGGGGTTCGTGAGGGGGGGGAGGTGGGGGTACGTGAGGTCGGGTGAGTCGGGGTCGTTACGGGGTCTCTCGGTGAGCTCTTGGTCGGGTCGTGAGGGGTTCCTTTGCTCTTCCCTTCTTCCTCGTTCTCTCTCTTCTCTCTCTGTCTCTCTCTCCTCTCTCTCTTGTTCTTGCTCCAATTCTCTGAAGGTGGGAAGGTATTTTCTTTCTTCGTCTGCAGAGTTAGGGGAGCGCCTTCGCAGGAAGTCCTCCGATGTTTTCTTATGACGCCGCACTATTGAAACTATTTTCCCAACGAGTGGGTATATGGGCCAGATAGCTAGGGTTTGCTAATACTTCGTTTCTTCTGTCTGTTCTAATATGCTTATGCACAAGTTTTTCCTGGGACTTAATTTGGACTAGGGGAGTTTTTTCTTCTTTTTTTTGTTTAGTGTTTACCGACAACGAAATTTTTTTTTGCTTTATTTCTTCTTTTTTTGTTATGTGGGTCGTTGGTGTGTGTTGGTGTATTCTTATTTCTTTTTCTCCTACTTTGTTCCCTTGCCTCTTTTCCTCTCTTTTGTTGTATCTTTTTTTTATTGTTTCTTTATTCTAGTCACATTTTTTAAGCCGGGCTTCATTTTGTTTATTATCGCTCGTATGGTTTGGGCAGTGGATCGTTGTGTCCGTAAACAAAATAAAATTCTTTGGGGTGCCTTGTATTCTGGGGGTTTCTCGATGATTTATCAGTTGTTTTATTTTTCTCGTTGCTTGTGGTACGTGTGCGTGTACTCTTGTCGCTTTCTGATAGTTTTTCGGTCATGTTCTTTCTCCAATCGTTGTGGTGGGGTAGCCTTTTGCTTTGTATTTTTCTTAGGTGGTGATCTGACATATGATGCATTTTTTTTTAATTGCTAGAGGCCGGGACATACATAATTCTTTTATTTGCTAATACTGGGGGGGGGGGGGGGGGGAAGTGAAAAGCTTGGGTCTTGTTATGAGTTGAATACTTTGTCTGGGGATTAGGAAAGAGGTCCTTCCTTTTTAAGAGGGATAAAGATGGAGGGGGAGGAAAGGAGAGGAAAATGTTTGTTGAAGTTGTTTATGGTTGTTTGTGTGTTTGTTTACAAGTTTTTCAATCCTATTTTTGTTTTCGTTTTACTTTCTGTGTTTTGGGTATTCCCTTGAGGGATTGTTGATATTGTGTTTTCTCCTTTATTGTTTGTTATTCTTTTGTTTTGTTTATCTGTTGACTTTTTCTCTTTGGGTCTCGTGCGTAACGGTGCATCGAAACCGCGCCGTGTTTCTCCTGTTCACGTATCTACCAGGACAAAATATAACTATGCATTATAATTATATCTAATCCTAACTGGTACAATCATCGTAACACCCACACAGCACGTAGTGCGACTGCACACAGTTATAACCTGTCACCATAGGCTTTCTTTCGTATACTTTGATCATACGTATAAGTGTGTATAGAAGAAAAGGAAGAGAATGAATAAGATAG
Organism: Penaeus vannamei; assembly: GCF_003789085.1. Classification (NCBI taxonomy): domain Eukaryota; kingdom Metazoa; phylum Arthropoda; class Malacostraca; order Decapoda; family Penaeidae; genus Penaeus; species Penaeus vannamei. The sequence continues at coordinate 930,830 of NW_020869852.1, forward strand.
AGGAAAGAGACAGGAAGAGAATAAGAGACGGTAAAGTAATTCTTAATACAATCCTTATATTATCACTATCATTGTACATTCATTATCTTTATCGATGTTTAGTATCATCATCATATATCATAAGTTCATCCTCCTCACGCCCCCCATATTATCATTCATTATTATCATAAGTATTCATTATAATAGTTATGATAGAAGGTATCATTTATCAATATATACTCAAAATCATTATTCAAGTATTATACTCATCCTTATCAAATATATACCTCATCATTTATCAATATTATTACTGGTCATTCATATTATCTAGTCAATTTAGTCTCATCATTATCAAGTATTATAACTTCATCATGTTAGGAATCAATATTTGAGTAGCGTCGCATCAGTTATAATCATGACGCAAAAAGAATATCATTAATGAACTATCAATGACTCATTGCCATTATCATTATTTCATACTCATCATTATCAAGTACTTAATATCATCAATTATCAAGTATAACTCATCACATTATCAGGTATTATGAACTTATTCATTATCAAATATTAATATCCGGACACCTCATAGATTATCAATATTGATACCATCGCATCAATTTTCATTTATTGCATAATAAACAGGGTAGTAGTAGTGCTCGAGTATCATTCTGCATAAGATATCTATGCTGTATTGTAGATTTGTGTATTCTGTGTGTTGCATTGGATCTTAAGCTGTTACGCCCAGGCCTCGATTTCCTATACTTTATATACTATTCAACTCTATTACATTCACTTATACTACGCCACTGATCTCTTTAACACTCTGTGTACGTATCTTTATTTCTCTCGTGTCCAAGATAGAAAGGCTGCCACTCTCTACTCCCTCGTCGGGGAAAGGACTGACCGTGTCGACGTTCAGAACCCTGGACAATTCTCTCTCGTCTAAAATTTCCTCCGGCGAGTTGCGTCCCCTTGCCTTGGCACCCTTTTTGGCCTGCTAGGGTATTCGCTTCAATCTCTTTTGTCGAGTTGGCCTTCTGATATTTTTAAGAGAGCACGCGCATAGGTGGGTATTTCGCAGAATTAGCTAGCCCTCCCCTTTCCCATACATACATATATACACATGTGGCGCATGTGTGTGTGTGTGTGCATGTGTGTGTGTGTTTGTTGTGTGTGTGTGAGTGTGTGGTGTGTCGTGCCGTGTGTGTGTGGGTGTGGTGTGTGTGTGTGGCGTGTGTGTGTGTGTGTGTGTGGTGTGTGTGTGTGTAAGTATGCGTGTACATCGTATGTATTTCCATATATTTATACACACATAATACACACGCACCGCGCATGTGTGTGTGGTGTGTGTGTGGGTGTGTGTGTGTGTGTGTGTGTGTGTGTGTGGTGTGTGTGTGTGTGCGTGTGTGTGTGTGTTGTGTGTGTGTGTGTGTGCGTGTACATCGTATGTATTTTTACATGTGTGCCAGGAAATTTTCTTCATAGGATTACCTTCAGCACAAGAAATCCTATATATTTTGTGGAAATGATTCGATTCACTTTTCGGTTAAAATATCAATCGTTTCAAGAAAAGATGAAATGATGATAATTGTGATGATAAATAGACGCCGCCAGGCCTACGAGGACACGCAGAGAGGCCCGAAAGAATAAAGGCAATAAAAAAAAACAATAAAACGAAACGCAAAAACAGCTTCTATGGTCAGTTCGCATAAAGACCCAATATCCGAAACCACGTAACGCGGGAAAAAAGGAAACATGAAATATGCTACCCTCCTCCCCCCCCCCTCCCAAGAAAAAAAAAATCCCGTAGTATACAAGCGTAAACTTCACCTTTCGGAAGGGAGGACATAGAGTTCAAATTCCCTTATATTTAAAGGCATGATTGTGCTAACAGTTCTCCCCCAATAAAGCTAGAGGAGATTCCACGAGGGAAATTCGCCTCAATGAAGGTAGGAAAAAGAGCTCATATTCGCATGCGGTGGGCCTTTTCCCGCCAAACGACACGTGAAGCTAGCGGTTTTACAATGTCGGGTCTGCTATTTCGAGCAAAAACTTAGCAATGTTTTACTACTTTCCTTTTTTTCGGTTCTTAGGCCTATACCTTTTTTTATTATCCACTCCCTTTCTCTTCCTCCTTCGCTATATCCTTCTCTTCTCACATGTCACATTAAGGTTCAATTTGGCGTGATGGATACACATTAAAAGACTCACATAACGGAAAGAAGAATGAATACGATAGTGACATACGACGATAAAGGGAGAAATCAAAGAAAGGAAGAGAATAAGACCTAAAAAGTTGATTTTTAAAATGATTTCTAAATAAACGTAAAAATTAAGACAGAAGAGAAAACATAAGAAAAAGAAAAAGAAGAAAAAAGAGAACAGAAGAAAAAACAAAGAAAAGAAGTAA
>NW_020869852.1:940718-945718 GCF_003789085.1 Penaeus vannamei
AAAGACAAAATTTAGGATAAAAAAGTCAATTATCGTAAAAAATGAACATGATAAAGTTCAGCTGTTGTAAAAAAAAAAAAAAATCGGCCATTAAAGCAAAAAGAAAAAATAGCCATTGTCGTGAAAAAATAGAAAAAAAAATAAATAAAATTGACGGCAAAAAGACAAAGTTTAGGATAAAAAAAACTTGCCAATAATCGTTAAAAAAAATAATAATAATAACCCGATAAAATTCAGCTGGTGTTGTAAAAAAAAAAAAAAAAAAAAATCGGCCATTATCACAAAAAGAAAAATAATAGCTATTGTCGTAAAAAAAAGACAAAATTTAGCCATTGTCTTAAGAAAATCAAAGCCAAATTTAGCCATTGTTGCCACCAGCAGCCGCAAAAGCAGTCCCAGTTGCTCCTGCAGAGGTGTCAGAGTGTTGCATGAGAGTCAAGAATGTTGCAAACAGAGGCGCAGTTGCCAGTTTGCCTTTAAAGCTGAATGTTTTGATTCTTTAATGGAAATCTTTTGTGAAATAATTTATAATGATAATAATAATAAAAAGAAGAAGAGTAAAGATAGTAATGATAATAATGATAATGATAATAATAATGACAATGATAATAACAATTACAATAATAATTATATTAATGATAATGGTAATAACAATAACAACAATTACAGTAGCAATCATTACTATTGTTATTATAATCATTATACTTATAATAATAAAGATCGTAACGAGGATAAATACATGAACACAGTGAAATAAAGAAAAAAAGTGCTATTAATGTAAAAAAAAAAAAAAAGCAAATAAATGAAATTGACGGCAAAAGACAAAATTTTGGATAAAAAAGTCAATTATCGTAAAAAATGAACATGATAAAGTTCAGCTGTTGTAAAAATCGGCCTTTAAAGCAAAAAAAAAAAGCCATTGTCGTGAAAAATAGAAAAAAATAAATAAATTACAAAAAAAGACAAAGTTTAGATAAAAAAAAAAAAAAAACTTGCCAATAATCGTTAAAAAAAAATAATAATAACCCGATAAAATTCAAAAAAAAAAAAAAAAAAAAATCGCCCATTATCACAAAAAGAAAAAAATAGCTATTGTCGTAAAAAAAGACAAAATTTAGCCATTGTCTTAAGAAAATCAAAGCCAAATTTAGCCTTCCTCGCCACCAGCAGCCGCAAAAGCAGTCCCAGTTGCTCCTGCAGAGGTGTCAGAGTGTTGCATGAGAGTCAAGAATGTTGCAAACAGAGGCGCAGTTGCCAGTTTGCCTTTAAAGCTGAATCAGATGTTTTGCTTTTTTAATATAAATTCTTTTGTGAAATAATTTATAATGGTAATAATAATAAGAAGAAGAAGAGTAAAGATAATAATGATAATGATAATATAATGACAATGATAATAACAACCTGATAAAATTCAGCTTTGTAAAAAAAAAAAAAAAAAAAAAAATCGGCCATTATCACAAAAAGAAAAATAATAGCTATTGTCTTTAAAAAAAGACAAAATTTAGCCATTGTCTTAAGAAAATCAAAGCCAAATTTAGCCATTGTTGCCACCAGCAGCCGCAAAAGCAGTCCCAGTTGCTCCTGCAGAGATGTCAGAGTGTTGCATGAGAGTCAAGAATGTTGCAAACAGAGGCGCAGTTGCCAGTTTGCCTTTAAAGCTGAATCAGATGTTTTGTTTTTTTAATGTAAATTCTTTTGTGAAATAATTTATAATGGTAATAATAATAATAAGAAGAAGAGTAAAGATAATAATGATAATGATAATGATAATGACAATGATAATAACAACAGCTGACTAAAATTCAGCTGTTGTAAAAAAAAAAAAAAAAAATCGGCCATTATCACAAAAAGAAAAATAATAGCTATTGTCGTAAAAAAAAGACAAAATTTAGCCATTGTCTTAAGAAAATCAAAGCCAAATTTAGCCTTCCTCGCCGCCAGCAGCCGCAAAAGCAGTCCCAGTTGCTCCTGCAGAGGTGTCAGAGTGTTGCATGAGAGTCAAGAATGTTGCAAACAGAGGCGCAGTTGCCAGTTTGCCTTTAAAGCTGAATGTTTTGATTCTTTAATGGATATTCTTTTGTGAAATAATTTATAATGATAATAATAAGAAGAATAAGAAGAGTAAAGATGGTAATAATGATAATAATGATAATGATAATAATAATGACAATGATAATAACAATAACAATAATAATTATATTAATGATAATGGTAATAACAATAACAACAATTACAGTAGCAATCATTACTATTGTTATTATAATCATTATACTTATAATAATAAAGATCGTAACGAGGATAAATACATGAACACAGTGAAATAAAGAAAAAAAAGTGCTATTAATGTAAAAAAAATAGATAAACAAATAGATGAAATTGACGGCAAAAGACAAAATTTAGGATAAAAAAGTCAATTATCGTAAAAAATGAACATGATAAAGTTCAGCTGTTGTAAAAAAAGGAAAAAAAATCGGCCATTAAAGCAAAAAGAAAAAATAGCCATTGTCGTAAAAAAGATAAAAAAATAAATAAAATTGACGACAAAAAGACAAAGTTTAGGATAAAAAAAAAAAAAAAAAAAACTTGCCAATAATCGTTAAAAAAATAATAATAATAACCCGATAAAATTCAGCTGGTGTTGTAAAAAAAAAAAAAAAAAAAAAAAAATCGGCCATTATCACAAAAAGAAAAATAATAGCTATTGTCGTAAAAAAGACAAAATTTAGCCATTGTCTTTAAAAAATCAAAGCCAAATTTAGCCATTGTTGCCACCAGCAGCCGCAAAAGCAGTCCCAGTTGCTCCTGCAGAGGTGTCAGAGTGTTGCATGAGAGTCAAGAATGTTGCAAACAGAGGCGCAGTTGCCAGTTTGCCTTTAAAGCTAAATGTTTTGCTTTTTTGATGGAAATTCTTTTGTGAAATGATTTATAATGGTAATAATAATAAGAAGAAGAGTAGTAATAGATAATAATGATAATGATAATGACAATGATAATAACAACAGCTGACTAAAATTCAGCTGTTGTGAAAAAAAAAAAAAAAAATCGGCCATTATCACAAAAAGAAAAAATAGCTATTGTCTTAAAAAAAAAGACAAAATTTAGCCATTGTCTTAAGAAAATCAAAGCCAAATTTAGCCTTCCTCGCCACCAGCAGCCGCAAAAGCAGTCCCAGTTGCTCCTGCAGAGGTGTCAGAGTGTTGCATGAGAGTCAAGAATGTTGCAAACAGAGGCGCAGTTGCCAGTTTGCCTTTAAAGCTGAATGTTTTGATTCTTTAATGGATATTCTTTTGTGAAATAATTTATAATGATAATAATAAGAATAAGAATAAGAAGAGTAAAGATAATAATGATAATAATGATAATGATAATAATAATGACAATGATAATAACAATAACAATAATAATTATATTAATGATAATGGTAATAATCGCCAATAATCGTTAAAAAAAAATAATAATAATAACAACACGATAAAATTCTTTTGTGAAAAAGAAAAAAAATCAGCCATTATCACAGAAAGAAAAAATAGCTATCGTAAAAAAAAAGACAAAATTTAGCCATTGTCTTAAGAAAATCAAAGCCAAATTTAGCCATTGTTGCCACCAGCAGCCGCAAAAGCAGTCCCAGTTGCTCCTGCAGAGGTGTCAGAGTGTTGCATGAGAGTCAAGAATGTTGCAAACAGAGGCGCAGTTGCCAGTTTGCCTTTAAAGCTAAATGTTTTGCTTTTTCAATGGAAATCTTTTGTGAAAAAATATATATAATGATAATAATAATAAGAAGAAGAAGAGTAAAGAGTAATTTATAGTTTTTTTTTTTTTTTTTTTTTTTTTTTTTTTTGTCAGCGTGTTTTGTGTTAAGCTATGAACTGATGATGATGATTATAGTAATGGTGATGTTGGTTAAGTTTATCACCTTTATTACCAATATCATTATTACTATTACTGTCTTTTTATTATGGTTATTATCATCATTAATATCATTATTATAATCAATATCAATCATTATTATTATCAGTATTATTATGACTGTTATCATCATTATCATTATTATTGTTATTATTATTATTATTATTATCATTATTATCATCCCCATCATTATTATTATCATCATCGTTATTACCATTATCAACATTATTATTGCTACTATTTTTATCATCCTTTTTTATTATCATTGTCATCATCATCATGGTTATCATTATTCTCATGATTACTTATATTGTTATTCTCATCATTACTATCATTATCATTATCTTCATTATAATTGCTATATGTCAATATTATTATATCATCATTGTTTTATTATCATTATTTTCACCATTACTTTCGTTATTATTTTATTATCATTGTTATTGTTGTTGTTGTTATTATCATAGGTAATTATTATTATTATAATCATTATTATTCTTATCATTATCATTATTGTCATTATCATTATTAACATTTTTGTCATTATTATTACCATTATTGTTGTTATTATTATCATTATCATTATTACCATTACCATTATTATCATTATCATTGTCATTATTATCATTACAATTATTATTACTACAATTATTATCATTATTACTATTATTACTATTGTTATCATTATTATCATTATCATGATTATGATTTTCTTTATTACGAATAAAAATAAATAAATAAATAAATAAACTCAACCAAAAATAGATACAAAATAAATAAACAAGTGAATGATGAAGCAAGTATAAACAATAAATAAAATAGAAATAAATATGAATTTGAATTTTAAAAAATAGAAATTAAGAATCAAAAGAAAAGGAAAATGAAAAATAAAAATTAATCATAAATATACATGCTGAACAACCCCCCCCCCCAAAAAAAAAAATAATAATGAAAAATAAATAAACAGGAAGAGAAAGGTAAGAAAGATTATAATATACGAAAGAGAAAGAGCAAGAGAGATGATAAATAGATAGACAGATAGATAGATGAATAAATGGATAATGTGACAGATAACTAGAGAGACAGATAGATAG
>NW_020869852.1:950718-955718 GCF_003789085.1 Penaeus vannamei
TGATACGGAAATTGTGTACATCGTTTTCATGATTTTTTCGTGATTATTATCTGTTTTCGCTCTTATCCTGTTCTCCGTTCTGTCTGTAGTGCTTCGGTTCCTTTAGAAACCTTTATCGTTTTCCCCAATTCTCTTCTTCTTTTTTTTTTTATCTCTTGTAGCATTATAAGTCTCTTTCAGTAAAGTATTTTTCTATTGAGCCTCTACCTCCCTTTCTCCTGCTCTCTCTCTCTTTCTCTCTCTCTCTCTCTATCTATCTATCGATCTATCTATCTCTATCTATCTTCCTCTCTTCCTTCCCTCCCCTCCCCTCCCCCCCTCCCCTCACCTCCTCCCCTCCCCTCCTTCCCTCCTTCCCCCTCGTCCCTCTCCCCTCCCCTCTCCTCCTTCTCTCCCCTCCCCTCCTCCCCTCCTTACACTACTCACCGTCTTCACAATGTCTTCACCTAAGAGTGCCGGCAATCTTCCAAGACTTTTCTTTCTCCTTCTCCGAATTCCAGAATCTGTCTTGTGACATTTTCCAGGTGGAGGTGTGACGGCAACTTCTCCCCCCCCCCCCCATCCTACTCCCCTATTCCCCCTCCCTCAGGTTCCTTTCTTCCTTTCCTCCCCTCGTAAGGTTTAGCTGTTCCCCTCTAGCCTTTTTTTTTTCTTGTTTCCTTTTTTTCCTTGTTTTTTTTTTTTTCTATTTACTTTTATTTCCCAATCCCTTGCCCTCCATTAATCTTGGGCTAGATGTTCTCTCCCTCTCTGCTCCCCCTTTCTTCCCAAATCCTTCTGCCTATGTCTCTTTTCTCTTCTACCTATGTCTCATTTTCTTTGATTATTCCAAATTTCCCCTTCTTAAGGTCCCCAATACTCTCCTTCTTTTCTTCAGGTTCTTCTCCCGTTCCTTCTTTCCTCACCTCTTGCTTTCCCTCCCCCTTCTTCCTCCTGGGTCCTATCTCCTCAATTCCTCTCCCCTACCCCCTCCTTCCCCTCATCCACCCTCTCCTTCACCCCCCCCCATCACTCTTCCCTCACCTACCTTAACCTTTTTTTCCTTCCCCTTCTCCCCAATCTCCTCTCCCCTTCCCCCTCCTTTCCCTTCCCCTTATCCCCAATCCCTTCTCCTCACCACCTCCCTCCGCTTCCTCTTTTATCCCTCCCATCTCTTTTTGTCTTTTTTCCCTCCCTCCCTTACCCCCTCCTCTCCCCCCCCCCCTCTCCCCACTCCTCCCTTCCTATTTTTTCGCTTCTCTCTCGTCAGTTCAGCCACAGAATGCATTTTTTTTCTCTCTCTCTTTTATCCATCATGTATTGTTTCTCTTTCTTTTCATCATTCAATTTTACGAATCTCCGTTTTGAATGTACAGCGTTTTCTTGCGTATGAGATGAATCACCTTATAGTTTCCGAAGTTGAATGTCATGGAATGTAAAGAATGGTAAGCCACGTGTTCACACTTAGAGATGTTTGTGTTGCTGTGTGTGTGTTTGTGTGTGATTGTGGTAGGGGTTGTTTTTGTGTGTGTGTGTTGGTGTGTTGTGTATAGGCTGTGTGTGTGTGTGTTGTTTGCGTGTAATTGTGTGGTATTTGTTTTTGTGTGTTGTGTGTGTGTGTGTGTGTGTGTGTGTGTGTGAGAGAGAGAGAGAGAGAGAGAGAGAGAGAGAGAGAGAGAGAGAGAGAGAGAGAGAGAGAGAGAGAGAGAGAGAGAGAGAGAGAGAGAGAGAGAGAGAGAGAGAGAGAGAGAGAGAGACAGAGAGAGAGAGAGAGAGAGAGAGAGAAAGTGACAGTGTGCGTGCAAGTGTATATGTACGTGTGTGCTTGTGAATCTAGGACTGTTTGCATTTGCACCAGGTTATGAAACAACGATCCCTTGCGTCAATAATTCTCATTAAAACGGGAAATTCATTATACGAACTTTTCATAAAAAATACGAAATGAATAACTTATCCGCGCACAAAATACCTCACTCCGCGGACATTTCATTCAAACATCGCTCTGAATTGGCCTTCCAAACACGCGAACTTTTCCCTCAGAAGACCAAAGTTTCGCGAAAGGCATTGCCAGGCGATAGAAATCCCATCCAGTAGCCGACGACGAGCTGACATCCGCGGCTGACGATGAAGAAGTGGCTGACGGAAATTAAGAGTTAAAGATTGGAAACTTTTTTTTCTTTTTTTTTTTTTTTTGATCTCTGCGAGAAAGTTGTGGGATCATTCTGGAAATTACAATATTGCAAAAAAATTTAAATTGAGATAGGTAGGCAGAGATGAGAATGTATACATATTGTAAATGCGTCATTGACATACCTATAGACTTTACAGCACACACACACACACCTTATATATATATATATATATATATATATATATATATATATATATATATATATATATATATATATATATATATATATATATATATATATGTGTGTGTGTGTGTGTGTGTGTGTGTGTGTGTGTGTGTGTGTGTGTGTGTGTGTGTGTGTGTGTGTGTGTGTGTGTGTGTGTGTGTGTGTGTGTGTGTGTGTGTGGTGTGTGTGTGTGTAAGAGCCCAAATGTTGGGTCCTACAAGAGTTGGTAGGCGGCGAGCAAGGGTTTAAGGTAGACAACCAAATGTCTTGACTCCTTTACTGAATAAGATGTTAAGTGCGGCAGCTCCTCGGAGCGAGGTGTTGCTCCTTGCTCCCGCAGGGAGTCTGCCTGATCTGTACAATGGTCTAAAGATCGCATCAAGTCACGTGGTTAGCATGTGACGAACGGTGATGAACAAGCAAGCGATACATCAGCACATAGCTCTTGTGGAAGATAGAAAACACATTGGAATGTCTGGTGTGGCAATAAGAGAGGAATAAACAGGGGAAGCAATGGTCAGGCGTATATGCATATGTATATGTATGTGTGAAGATACGTATGTGACAAACATGTAAGATTATATAAATATGTATCATATAGTAATTAGATATAGATATATCTGGATTACAGCGTGTCTGTGTGTGTGTGTGTGTGTGTGTGTGTGTGTGTGTGTGTGTGTGTGTGTGTGTGTGTGTGTGTGGTGTGTGTGTGTGTGTGTGTGTGTGTGCGTGTTGTGTAGAGAGTTCTAGCTATATCAAAGAACAAACTTCCTTCTGCTGTCTCTGCAAAGCAAAGCCATCATCCCTGCTCAGACCTTGCATGCAATAAAGAACCTCCAAATGAGAACATACCAGAAAGGCGACAATGAAATCTGATGAAGTACTTGCAATGTTGCATGTAAATAAAAACCCAGAAACAGGGATTCCGGAGTTCAGATGCATATCAACCTCATAATGAGTTACGCTTTCTCATTTCAAGTGAACGTAATGTTGAACTTGAACCTGTGATTTTTTCTTTCTTTTTTTTTTGACTTTGCGATTCTGAAGTGATATGTACTACAGAAAAAAAAAACAGAGGTAATTATGATCAGGAATAAGAATCAAAACAAAAGGAAGGAGAGAATAGTAAACAAAAACAAATAAAAAACAAAACAATCGATAATTAAAGTAGAAACAAGAATAAAATCAATCTTCGTCTGACTCGATCGAACTAAAAGATGCCGAACGAAGCGAGATGAGAGAAGACAAACCAAAGAGATGCCGCGAGTAATGAGAGAGCGCCAAGATAAACGCAAAACGATCTTAAACTGATGCCGAGAGCCATTGCAAGACGCTGCAAAGCCGTTAAGCTGGAGAGATCGAGCGTTAAATTGCTTGCGTCCTAAACCCAGAATGACACGCCGGGCAACTGAGCAACAGACTCGGCTCTTTGCATCATTACGCCGTTGCAATGCTGCTCTAAATGGCTGCATTGTTCGGGAGCGTCGGCGCATTGCGAAGTGAAGGTCGGGGTTATATTTTTGTTTTGGTTGGTTGCTTGTTTCTCGCTTATCTTCGTCTTTCTATTTAGTGATTGTTGATATCATTGTCATTGTTCTCATTGCTGTTATTTCTCTTTCTATTTAGTGATTGTTGATATCATTATCATTGTTTTCAGAGCTATTATTTCTATTATTATTGTTAACAGTATTGCTATCACCGTTATCATTCTTACTATTATTATTGTCATCATCATTATTACCAATGTTATTTAATAATTATCATTCACCATTATTATCATTATCATAACTGTGTCGTCATCATCGTTATCATTATCATTACTATTTTCATCAACACAAAATATCCTTTTCATAGTCATCATCAGTCTTCATCATTATCCTTCGTCGCCTGTTGCATCCACCTTAATTTTCTTTGTCTTCTTCTTATGCTTCTTTATCTCGTCTTCATCCATGTTAATATCATCATCTTTCGTCTCCTACTGCATTCTCTTCTCATCTTTGCCTTCTTATTCTTCTTTATTATCCCCTTCTTCTCCCACTCTTCCCCAGCGCAGCAGAGCAGACCAAGGAACAGCCAGAACACTACAACGCATTACACAGAACAAAGCAACTCTAACAAAGCACTTTCCGGGAAAATGACCCTTATGTCGCAGGCGAATTGCGCTCGCACACGACTTCCGGTGACGAGAGTAGATGCATTTGAAGGAAGAAAGGGGGAAATGAGGGAGGCGGGAATAAATTCGAAGCAGGAGAGTTAAGCCCCGTTAAAGAAAAGGAAGGTCTTGGCTTCACACCTTTAAGTCGAGGAGTCTGCGGGGATGTGTTGTACTGCATATACATTCCCGTGGATTTTTTGTATTTTTGTATATATATATGTGTGGCCTGTGTGTATGTAAGCTTATATATATGCAATTATACCTTACACACACACACACACACACACACACACACACACACACACACACACACACACACACACACACACACACACACACACACACACTCACGCTATTGTGCGCTGCGCATAGATAATCAAATGAACAATACCAACAAACTACAAAATACTTTGGGATAAACAACATCACCTATCCTCAACTCACCGACCTTACTCCATTTAATCCAAGACCCGAGAAAACCCGCACCTCTCTCGTCAACACCAAAACAC
>NW_020869852.1:965158-972658 GCF_003789085.1 Penaeus vannamei
TATCATTATCATTATCATTACTATTGTTATCAATATTATGTTTATAGTTATTACCATTATCATGATATCTTCATTACTTCTATCATTACCGTCATAATTATCATCAGTATTATTTTTCTAATTGCTTTTACTGCAAGTATTATCACTTCAATAGTAATAATGATAACATTGATAATAATGATAATACTGTTAATAATGATAATGGCGCTAATAATAATGATAATGATAATAATAATGATGATAATTTGTATTTCTTACTCTGGTTGCTTTCATTTTCATCTTTGTGTACGCGTTACTGTGTTTCTGCTTGTTTTCATATATATACATATACATACATACATACATACATATAACACATACATACTTATATACATACATTACATAAATAATATATAATATAAACTTTTCAATTTATATCCATATTTGCGGGACACAGTGCATGAGTTAGAGTAAACAAGATTATATCGTCAAATGGAACGTGATGATATTATAAAAGATAGAGAGAAAATGAAAAAATAAATAATGATAAAATGATAAAAATATAAATTATAAAAGATAGAAAGAAAATGAAAATAACAATGAAAATGATAATGATAATAATGGTAATAGTAATAGTTATCATTATTACTATTATCATTCTCATCATCATCATCATCATCATCATTACCATTATTATTGCTATCGATATCATTATTATTATTATTAATATTATTATTGTTATTATCATTATTATCATCATTCTCTCTCTCTCTCTCTCTCTCTCTCTCTCTCTCTCTCTCTCTCCTCTTCTCCTCTCTCTCTCTCTCTCTCTCTCTCTCTCTCTCTCTCTCTCTCTCTCACACACACACAACACACATATTATTTTGCTGTTTATTTTTTCCTTTGCATCTCTGAATCACATAGCGTGCCCTAGACAAGTGCTCTGCGTGCCAAGGTTGCAGACCTTTGTTATAGATGATAAATGGTTATCATCATCATCATCATCACTATCAACCCCACACTCCTTATCACATACAACTGGAACAGCGAGAAAAAAGTTCAGTGAACAGCCGGACAACATCCTGCATCACACCCTTGCACTACACACTCTGATTCCTACACACTTGGGACACAACCGCCACAATATCGATTCATTCTTCCTATTGACAGTACTGCCGAATGTCTGCGCAGGCTGGCACTCCGTTGATGTATGTGTGCAATCTTCCTTTCTGCAACAAATGATACCCTTGAGAAAATGGCTGGACATTGAGGGTTTTTTTTTTTTTTGTCTTTTTCTTTTTTTTCCTTGTTTCTATTATCTATTTTTTTGGGGGGAGGGGGGTTGGGGGGGGGAGAGAGCACTTATATGTGTTGCTTCAAATGTGTCGGAAGATATTGGTTTGTGGAGATGTGGGGTGCGGGGGTGGGTGGGGGGTATAGAGGGAGGGAAGAGGAGTAGGGGGGGGTACAGAGGCCTGAGGGAAGAGGGTAAGGGAGAGGAGGAGGAAGAGGTGCAGAGAGGGTAAGATGACTGGAGGAGAGGAGATAGTGGAGGAGGAGAAAGAGGAAATAGGGGAGAGGTAAGAAGAGGGGGAGGAGAAAGTAAGAAGAGAGAGGGAGGAGAAAGAGAAGTAGAGAGGAAGAAGAGGGGGAGGAAAAAGAGAGGAGGAGGAGGAGATGTAGGAGAAGGAGGGAGAGAAGGAAGAAAAAAAAGGAAAAGAAGTTTAGAAAAGGATAGGACGACTGGGGAAGAGAAGGAGATGGAGGAGAAAGAGAAAGAGGAAGCAAGAAGCTGGTATTGATGGTATTGTGATAAAAGAGGAAGAGGAGGAGGGTGGAAGTCCTTTTTTCGTAAAGGAGGAAGAACAGGAGGAAAAATACACGAAATAAAAGGAAGATAAAGAAAGGAAAGCAGAGAAAGAAGAAGAAGGATGGGAGAGGAAAGGAAGAGACACACACACACACACACGCACACACACAGAAATAGATATATAGATAGATAGAGAGAAAGAGAGAGAGAGAGAGAGAGAAAGAAAGACAGAGAAAGAGAGCAAGAAAAAAAGATAGAGAAAAACAAAAGGATACCTAGAGGAAGAGAAAGACAAGCAGACATCCAACCAACCAGACAAACATAAAGATAAATAAAGAGAAAGACAGACAGACACACACAGAGAGAGAAGGGGAAGCAGAGACAAGGGACCGGGATAGGGATGGGATGTTGTCGTTACCAACTACAATACGCCCCCTGGGTTCTGCCGTTATTTATAGGCCCAGGATACGAAGGGGTTGGAATGGTGCAGGGGCGGGGTGTGTCATGGGTTTTGGTGCAGTTAGGCGACCGCCATGAAAACTATAAAAAAAAAGATAAATAAAAATAAATGAATAAAATGAAAATGATAATTAATATTAATTTGATTAATGATAACAATAATAATGATATGATAATAATAATGATAATAATATTGATATTAATAATAATAATGATAATAATGATAATAATAATATAAATGATAACAATAATAATAATGATAATAATAATAATAATAATAATAATAATAATAATAATAATAATAATGATAATAATGATAATGATAATAATAATAACAGTAATGATAATAACATTAATAATGATAATAATGATAATAACAATAAAACATAGGCTTAATATGGATGTTTTGTTATATATAGGTTGATAGGAAGAGAAGGTTCATGAGGTAAGAGGAAAAGGAGGGATAGAGGGGAGAGGGAGAGGGGAAGGGAAGAAAAAATGGGCCAAAAGGGGAGGGAAGGAGGAGGAAAAGGAGGGGAAATGAGGAAAGGGGAGGGTATGGGAAGGAAGAGAGGAGGAAAAGGAGAGAATAAAAGCGAATGGATAATGGGTAAGGAACAGAGGAAGACAACGGGAAGAACACGGTTAGGAAAAGACGAGGAAAAAAACGAAGGAAAAGACAAGAGAAAGGGAAGAAGAACAAGGAGAAACAGCGAAGGAAAGGATAGAGCCGAAGATGAAACAGCTATCCACAGAAAGAGCAAAACCGGATAATCGTTTCCTTGACTAAGTCTGTAATTAGAGCGATGAAGATCCAGTTAGTGACAGTCACACGAGCAGCTCCCGACGCTGACTGTAACGGCCGGGGAACATAAGCTTATGCGGGCTTGATTTGGAATAGGTGTAGGTGTGTGTGTGTGCTTGCAAATGCAGACACATTCGCAACAACGTACTCTATGCAGTGAGAATACAATACATACACGTACTGTATGTGCACGTATATATACATAATATATATATATATATATATATATATATATATATATATATATATATATATATATATATATATATTATATAATATTATATATATATGATATATATATATATATATATATATATATATATATATATATATATAATATATATATATATATATATATATATATATATATATATATATATATATATATATATATATATATAATATATAATTATATATATATATATATATATATATATATATATATAATATATATATATATGTATATATATATATATATAAATATATATATATATATATATATATATATATATATATATATATTATATATATATGTATATATATGCATATTATATACATAATACATACATACACACATATATAACATATATAGATATATAATATATATATATATATATATATATATATATATATATATATATATACATACATATACATAATATAAACCCAATATGACGCCACAAAATGTTTTGGAAAAAAAAAATCGAAAGCTCAAGGGGAGAGACAAAACGGCCATCCTCTGTCCCAACGACCCCCGTGGGCCAAGCGAGGTCGTAGCCGCAACCATTCAAAGTCCTTGAAATATGTTGTAAATTAAAGTCAAACAGCTGGTACGGCCGTCGTCCTAACAGTGATATATATCCATTGTGGAATATATGAGATAGGTAGATAGATAGATAGTAGGTAGGTAAGTAAGTAGGTAGTAGATAGATAAAGCAGATTGATAGAGATAGGCAGGTAAGTAAGTAGGTATGTGGATAGATAGACAGACAGATAGATAGAGAGACAGACAGACAGGCAAACAGATAGACCAATAAGTAAATAAAATATACCATAATAAGTGCGTATATTCTAACATCCGCTTGCATTTTTTGCCTGTTTGTCAACCACATTCCCCCCATCTTCAGCGCACGTCGGCGGCAAGTACAGGCGCGCATTTCTCACTCTCGCGACAAGACAAGGCTACTCCGCCCGTCCGGAAACCGCCCGTGCTGCACTTGGTCTTGTTTACGAGCTCTTGGGTCATCCTGAGAGCTAGACACCTTGCTCTTAGCGACATTTTGCGGGGCTCGTGCGGTGTTTTATCGGCGGTGTGGAATGGCGGGGGGAGGAGGGAGGGGAAAAGGGAGTGGGTGAGGGAAGGAGGAGGAGGAAGGGAGGAGAGAGGGTGGGTAGGGAGGAATGGGAAGGGAGAGGAGAGGAAAAAGGGAGGAGGGCAGGAAGATGGGGGGGGAGAAGGGGATTGGGTGCGGGAAGGAGAGGGAGGAAGGGAGAGAAGGAAGAAGGGGAAGGGATAGGGGGAAGAAGGGATTGGGTGAAGGAAGAAGGAGGGAGAACCGAGGAGGGGGAAGGGGAAAAGGAGAAGGGAAAAGGGAGGAAGGGAAAAGGAAGAGGGAGGGAGATGGGGAATGGGAGGGGAGAAGGGGATTGGGTGAGGGAAGGAGGAGGAGGAAGGGAGGAGAGAGTGTGGGAGAGGGGACAGGGAGAACGGGATTTGGTGATGAAGGAGGAGGGAGAGGGGAAAAGGGAGGAGGGAGGGGATGGGGAGTGGGAGGGGGAGAAGGGGATTGGGTGAGGGAAGGAGGAGGGAGGAAGGAGGAGAGGGGTGGGAGAGGGAGGGAGGAAGAGAGTGGAGGGGGAAAAGGGAAGGGAGAGGGGGAAATAGGAGGAGGGAGGGGGGGGGAGAAGGGATGGGTGAGGGAAGGAGGGGGAAAGGGGAAGAGGGGGGGAGAGGGAGGGGAGTGGATAGGGGGAAGAAAGGGGGAGAGGGGGAAAAAGGGAGAGGGAGGGGAGGGGGAGAAGGGATTGGGTGAGGGAAGGAGGAAGGATAAAGGGAGGAGAGGGAGAAGGGGAAGGGAGATGGGGAGTGGGTGAGGGAAGGAGGGGGAGAAAAGGGAGGAGAGGGAGAAGGGAAGGGAGAGGGGAAAAAGGGAGATGGGAGTGGTGAGGGACAAGGAGGAGGAGAGAAAGGGAGAGAGGGGTGGAGGGGAGGGAGTGGGGTAGGTGAGGAAGGAGGAGAGGAGAACGGGACTGGGTGATGGAAGGAGGAGGGAGAAAGGGAGAAGAGGGGGTGGGAGAGGGAGGAGTGGTATAGGGGGAAAGGGAGGAAGGGAGGAGAGGGAGAAGGGGCTTTGGGCGAGGGAAGGAGAGGAAAGGGAGGAGAGAGTGTGGGAGAAGGGGAAGGTGAGAAGTGGAAGGTGAGGGGGAGGGGCGAGGAAGGATGAGGGAGGAAAGGGGGAAGAGGAGGGCGAAGAGGGAAAGGAGAGGGATAAGGGAGGGCGAGCGAAGGAGGATGGAGGAAGGAGGAAGAGGAGAGTGGCTGAAGGACGGAGAGAGTAGGACAGGGGGAGGGGGGGGGCACCATGAGGACCCCCGACGCTGCCTGCATATATTACAATGTGAAATTCCCACATCCATTACGGGCAGAAATGTCGCGAGATAAATTGTTATTACCCAATAAAAACGAGGAAAAAATTCCGAATTTATGAATGATAAAGCATTGAAGCCCAATTTGATTCCAAGAGCAAAACCTGGCAGCCCGCGTCACACCGCCGTTAATGCAACTCCAAAATATAAAGTGATTTGATTGGATTGGATGCAAATGCCGTGTTGCATTGTATTGGGTTGCACAGCAGATTACCATAGGACCATTCCCACCCCCTCCTCCCCCACCCCCCCCCCTCCTTTCCGGCCCGTGCCATCCCGAATACATTAATCGTCAAAATTGCAACATACATCCTTGCAATAAATAACTCTCCTGCAATTGCCTCTGCCACAAGTCGAGACGGGAGAGACACCAAGGAAGCAAGGTGGATCAGCGGTTCATGCCTTGACCTTATCTGACCTGGCCTGGCCTGGCACGCCTACGAGAAAAATTCCGAAAAGAGAATGTATGAATATATATTGGTACATTTCTTGAGATACTGGAAAAAGAATTTATCAGCAGGAGTGTCAGCGGTGTTTCCCCGTTGCAATATAGGCAAAAGTATCAACAATCCCATTTCCCGTCCCTTGGTAGTGAAATGTGGCGCTATAATTCCTTAGACTTATGCGCGAAGTTTCTGTATTCAAATGTTTTATCATAATTCATAATGACATTTACATTTCTTGGGTTAATCTTTATTTTATAGATCAGTGAATGTACATTCATTCATGTGCAGAACTGTAATTCATACATATTGCATATCTCTCTCTCTCTCTCTCTCTCTCTCTCTCTCTCTCTCTCTCTCTCTCTCTCTGCTCATCTCTCTCTCTCTCTCTCTCTCTCTCTATATATAATATATAATATATATATATATATATATATATATATATATATATATATATATAATATACATATATATATATACATATTATATAATATATATATATATATATATATATATATATAATATATACATGTGTGTGTGGTGTGTGTGTGTGTGTGTGTGTGTGGTGTATGTGTGTGTCGTATCTTATATATATATATATATAATATATATATATATATATAATATATATATATATATATATATAAATATATATATATATATATACATATATATATATGTATGTATGTATATATATGTTGTGTGTGTGTGTTGTGTACATTGTGTATGTATGTGGTATTGTGTGTGTGTATATATAGTATATATATTATATATATATATATATATATATATATATAATAATTATATATATATATATATATATATATATGTGCATACATAATACATACATACATATATATATATATATATATATATATATATTATATATATATATATATATATATATATAGTATATATATATATATATATATACTAATGTTGTATATATATATGTGTGTGTGTGTTATGTTGTGTGTGCGCATATACATATAGATAGATAGATAGACAGGTAGTCAGATAGACAGATAGATGTAAACAGACACATTAAGAGAGGAACAGCGGGCGGGTGAGGCGCCTGCATTGATTCCAGCTTCGAGCTCTGTTCACAATACAATCTTCACACCGATAGCGACTTCCTCCTCCTTCCCCCCGTCTCCCCTCCCGCCCTCACCCCATGTTCCCCTTTCTCTCCCTCTGTTACTTTCCAAGTACTCTCCTCCCCCACCCCCTCCACTCGGACTCCCCTCCTCTCGCCTCCCCTCCCCCTCCTCCTACTCCCCCCCCGCCCCCTTCTCCTCCTCGGACTCCCCTCCCCCACCCTTCCTCCTCAGACTCCCCCTCTCCCCACCCCCTCCTCC
>NW_020869852.1:980158-982658 GCF_003789085.1 Penaeus vannamei
CCTTTCCTTTTTTCTTCCTTCCCTTTCCCCTTTCCCCCTCTCCTCTTCTTATTCCATTCCCACCACCTTCCCCTCCGTCCCCTATCCACCCTCCTCCCCCTTCCCCTCTCCCGCCCACCCTTCCCTTCCCACACCTTCCCATTTACCCACAACCCCTCCTCCCCCTCTCCACCCTTCCCCCTTCCCCTTCACCCCTCCTCTCCTTCTCCATCTTCTCCCTCTTCCCTCTCCCGCCCACCCTTTCCCTTCTCCCCCTTCCACCACCTCTCCCTCCCCTCTCCACCTCCTTTCCCTTCCCCTTTCCCCTCTCCACCTCCTCTCCCTTCCCCTTTCCCCTCTCCACCTCCTCTCTCTTCCCCTTTCCCCTCTCCCTTCCCCCTCCCACTCCTTCCCCTTTCCTCTCCACCTCCTCTCCCTTCCCTCTTTCCCTCTCCACCCACCCTTCCCCCTTCCCACCTCTCCCCCCCCCCCCCCTTCCCCACACATAACACACCATTCCCCTCCTCCTACGACCTCAATGCAATTATTTCCTCCGTCCTGCCCACCCAAGCCGCTCGTCCTCAGGCTCGGGGTCGAGTCGCCAGGCAGTCTCGCAGGCCAAGGGTCGCCAACGGGTATAATTAGTGTCGTTGTGGCAGCATCGGGAGGCTGAGGAGAGATACATCTTGTTTACGCTGCATCACAGCCTTGAGGGACGCGGCTAAAAGAGGAAGAAGTAGCTCGGGGGAAGGACGGTTGGAGGAGCGAGGAGGAGAGGTGGAGGGAACGAAGGGTGGAAGGAGGGTAGAGGTAGAGAGAATAAGGAGGAAGGAGAGGTGGAGGGAAGGAAGATGGAGAAAGGAGGGAGGAGAGGTGGAGGGAATAAAGGGTGGAAGGAGGGTAGAGGTAGAGAGAAAAAGGAGGAAGGAGAGGTGGAGGGAGGAAGATGGAGAAGTGGAGGGAATGAAGGTGATGGAGGGTGGAGAAAGATAGAAAAGGGAGGAAGGAGAGGTGGAGGGAAGGAAGATGGAGAATGGAGGGAGGAGAGGTGGAGGGAATGAAGGGTGGAGAACGATAGAAAAAGGAGGAAGGAGAGATGGAGGGAACGAAGGATGGAAGGTAGAGAAAGGAGAGAAGAAAGATAGAGAAAGGAGGGAGGAGAGATGGAGGGAAAGAAAGGTAGAAGGAGGATAGAGAAAGGAGGGAGGAGAGATGGAGGGAAGAAAGTAGAAAGAGGGATAGAAAAGGAGACGAGAGATGGAGGGAAGGAAGAGTAGAAGGGGAATAGAAAAATGAAGGAGGAGAGATGGAGAGAAGGAAGGGTAGAAGGAGGATAGAGGAAGGATGAGAAGGACGGAAGAAGGGTAGAGAGTAAATATGAGAAGGATGAGAAAGAGGAGATGTAAGTGGGAAAAAAATAAGGAAGAGAGTAGAAGCGAAGGAAAATAGATTAAAAAAAAAAAATCACCCCCAAAAAGGAAAAAAGCAGAGCTTAAAACAAGAAAGAGGGAAACGAAGAAAATAGGAAGAACTAAGAAAAAGGTTGAAGAGTGACTACAAAAGACCAGCTAACTTCTTGAGGACGTCAGTTGCTCGACGAGTGAAGGGAGAGGAAGAACCCTTGAGATTAGGGTGACCCGAAGTGGCCGGAGGTGGGCGTAAGTGGTTCAAGTGGACGCAAGACCTGGGTGGATGACAGAGACATTACCATGAACACGTAGCCATGTGGAAAGGAACAAAAAAAAAGATGGAGGTTGGGATAAGAACAGAGAAAGGAGATAAATGAAATTACAGAGAGAAAGAGAGGGTGAGAGAGAGAGAGAAAAAAAAATGTAGAAGTGGGCAAAGCAGAGAAAAATACAGGATGAAAGAGAGGATGAGGAAAAATGGAGAGAGCAGAAGTGGATAAAACAGAAAAAAGAGACATGAGATCAGAGACATGATGAAAGGCTCTGCAGGACATTGACCTCTTGTGGTAGAGAACGCTTTTGCCCCGAAGAACCGCCTGTGGGAGATAAAGCCCTAAGATTGGCATAGTCAGAGAGGAATTCCTTGGCTGCTGCGGATGATAATGATCTCAGTTCAAAATACATTTCCTAGCAATTACCACGCAGTGAGGGGGTTTATACGAATGCAAAAAAAAAGAAAAAAGAAAAAAAAAAACGTATTTCATTGATGTTATTTGAGCTTCTGTTACAGGATCAAATGCTGAGGAAGCGACGCATCATTAAGAATGCTGCAGACAAGGATGCGAACTGAAATATAAGTCTATATATAAAAGTATCAACATTTATAGATTTATGTGTATGGATGCAATTATACGTGCATCCATATATATATATATATATATATATATATATATATATATATATATATATATATATATATATATATATATATATATATGTATAAACATGCACATATATGTTTATTGATACATATATATGTATGTATATAATATATATATATATATATATATATATATATATATATATATATATATATATATATATATGTATAT
>NW_020869852.1:987658-990158 GCF_003789085.1 Penaeus vannamei
ATTCTTCTGATTCTTCCTTCTTCTTCTTCTTCTTCTGATTTTGCTTCTTCTTCGTTTGCTTCTTCTGTGTCTCTCTCTACTATTTTTTTTTCTTCTTCTTCATCTTCTTTTTATTATTATTTCTTCTGCTTCTTCGTCTGCTTCTTTGTCTCTACTTATTCTTCCTCTTTTACTTCTGCTTCTTCTTCCTCCTCTTCATCTTTTTCTGCTTATTATTATTATTATTATTATTATTCATCTATTTCTTTGCTTTCTGCTCTGATTTATCATTCTTTTTTGTTTTTTGTTTTTTATTTTTGCATTTTATTCTTGTCTTCATCTTCCCTCGGTCTTTTTCATCTCTTTTCTCGTTTTTACTTGTTTTTTATCTTTTTTATTTGTTCATTTTGTATGATCTCTTTTTATTCCCCTTCTCCTTCTCTTATTTCCTTCTTCTTCTTTCCTCTTCCTCTTCTCCTTTCTTCTTTCCGTCCATCTTGTTTTATCTTCATTTTCTTATTTTTTTTTCTCTCTCTCTCTTCTTCTTTCTATCATTTTCGTTCTTCCATTTTTTTCTCGCGTTTTTACAATGATTTATTCTGCTTTTTCGTACTTTCCTTTATCCATGCATGAATCAGAGAAAAAAGAAAGAAAGATAGATAGATAGATAATAGATAAATAAATAGACAGACATATAGATAGATAGATAGACATAGATACACATACGCGCACACACACGCACACAAACACACACACACACACACACACACACACACACACAAATACATATGTATATACATATATATATATATATATATATATATATATATATATATATATATATATATATATATATATAATATATATATATATAATATAGATAGATAGATAGATAGATAGAGAGATAGATATAGACATAGATAGACAGTCACAGAAAAAAAGAGCGGAAGAGACAGAAAAAAAGAGAAAAAAACAATTATCTCACAAGCGACTGTTCTCAGTGAGTGACATTCCCTACAGCGTCTGCAGAAGATGCGAGACGCCGCTGTCTAATTATCCTTTCATTTTGCAATATTGCTTGCAAATTGCCGACGTCTTGCAGAACCTGGACGAAATTCTGAAAGTCTTCGTTTTCATGAATCAACGTCTTCTGGAATCGTTGTTTTTGTTGTTGTTTTAGAAGCGATTTTTTTTTTTTTTTTTTTTTATTATTTTTTTTTTTTTTTTTTTTGAAACCATTGTTTTCGGATCTTTTCGTTTTCAGAAATGGTTGTTTTCAGATATCAGTTTTCAGAAGTCATCGCTTTCAGAATTTCTCGTTTTCAGAATTAATCGTTTTCAGAATTCTTCGTTTTCAGAATTCTTCGTTTTTAGAATTCATCCTTTTAAGAAGTTATCGTTTTTAGAATTTATCGTTTTCAGAATTCATCGTTTTCAGAAGTTATCGTTTTCAGAATTCATCGTTTTCAGAAGTTATCGTTTTTAGAAGCCAACGTTTCTAGAAGCCAACGTTTGGAGAAAACATCATTTTCAGAATTCATCGCTCTTAGAAGTCATTGTTTTCATAAAGCATTGGTTAGAGAATTTACATTTTTTCTTCTTTTTTTATGAGCCGTTTCTAGAATCCACCGTTTCCAGGAGTCGCCATTTCTTCTAGAAGACACCATTTCCAGAACTCATCACCCTCAGGAATCATCGTTTTCAAAAAGCATTGTTCACAGAAGTCGTCGAACTCAGAAGTCGTCGCTTAAAAAAATATTTTCATACCGATGTTGCTTTGTTGTTTATTCGTCTTTCTTCGAGTTTTGATGACGCAATCGAGAATAAATACTAAATACTAAAAGCTAAATGCTAAATACTGATACTGAAAGCGAGGGTGATGACAGGTGTGTGAGAAAATTTACTGCAGAGAAGGAGGATAACTTTGGTATATCACTAATGATGAATATAATGATGGCAGTAATATCAGTCACGGGATGATGTTGATTATGTATCATGAATGTTATCATTCTCATCATCACATTTTTTTTGTTATTACTGTTATCATCATCATTAGTATTATCACTACCATTATTACCATTGCTATTATCACCATCGTTATCGCCGTTATAAGTAAGTTGTTATCATCACACATCGGTCTGTCGCTATACTCAGTATTCGTTATACACCGGTCAACCACTATTTACCAGTCAATCGTTATAAACCAATCCGACCACTATCTACCACCTAATCATTGTACACCAGTCAACCACTCTCTACCATTTTATTTTATGGTCTCCCTTCAAGGCTAAAAGACATCAGCGCGCCGATGTAGCAAAATCTCGCTAGCTAATTTACGCTCGACTCGTAACAGTAATTATGAAGGCCTTTGGAATATAGGACACCTCTTTTGCTAGGTTATTAGGAGGGGTGTAGCGCCTTGCGTCAATCTAGCGGTAGGTTTAGCGAAGGACACCTTTAGTTACCGGAAAATTGTTGTGGTGAATTTTGAGTTTGAAAAGCGGTTTTGATGCGTGGAGTG
>NW_020869853.1:17500-25000 GCF_003789085.1 Penaeus vannamei
ATAAAGTAACATAATATATATACTATATATATTATATATATATATATAATATTACAACATACATATAATATATATATATATATATATATAAATATTATTATATACAATATTATCTATCTATTATCTATCTATCTATCTATCTATAATATCCTTTATATATATATATATGTATAGTATACATATTAATTATATATATATATATATTAATATATATAATATATACTATATATATATGAGATATTATGGACTTATATGGATTTATTATATATATACTCATATATATATATATATTAAGCTATATATAAGTTTATTATCATGTGCTGACTGTGTGTGTGTGTGTGATTGGATGCCGCCGGTTGTGTGGTGGAATGTGTGGTGTGTGATGTGTGTTTGTGGTGTGTGTGTGTGTGTTAGTGTGTGGGTTGTTATGTATACTATATATATATATATATATATAATAATCATATATAATATATATAGTAATATATGAGAGAGAGAGAAGACAAGAGAAGAGACTAAGAGCAGAGAGAGACTCGATCGATCACGTGGGAGGAGGCGGAGAGAAGACGAGAGCAGAGAGAGAAAGAAATGAGAGAGAGAGAGAGAGATGAAAGAAGAGAGATCGAGAGGGATGAGAGGACTGAGAGATCGAAGAGACGAGGAGACGAGAGAGAGGAGGAGAGAGAGGAGATGAGAGAAAGGAAAAGAGAGAGAGAGAGGATACAATAGATAAGATAAGATATTATAGATAGATAGATAACAGATGAATAGATAGAATAGGTTGAAAGATATATTAAGATATCTATATTAAACATATAAATTAAATAAAATATATTTACATATAATATATAATATATACATGATATATTTTTTAATGTTATATGTATACGATTATAACCATATCTATACTATCCTATGGTCTACTTATCTATCTAATCTATCTATCTATCTTGTTTCTAATCTCCTCATCATAGTCATTATATAAATATATATCGATAAATTAATATCAATATATAATATATCAATCTACTGCTAATTACTAGTCTATCTATCTGTGTCTACTATCTCATCTCATTCATCTAATAACTCAGTGCCTATCTATAATATATATATTATTATATATTAAATCATATAGTATATATATATATCATTAGATTTATATGTCCATTACATACATAATAATTATAGTATATATAATCATATTATTATATAATATTATATATACTAATACATATATATACACACACACACACACACACACGCATGACACATAATATGTGAGTGATTATATGTATATATATATTACATATAAATATAACATATCATATATATAATATATGTATGTATATATGTCTTAAATTACATATATATATAATATAATATATATATAATATATATATATATTATCATATAAAGCATATATAATATGTATGTTAAACACTATATATAATAAATGTTATATTATATAATATATATATATCAATATATATAAATTTTATATGGTATTACATATAATAATATATATATAATATATATATATATATATATATACTATTATATAAAGTATATACTATAATTATGTATGTAATATATTCAGATTATACAATATGTGTGTGTATTAGAAAATTTATTTACTATATTTATATATATTACAAAACATATATATTATACATATATATAACTATATACTATCACATTAATATGATGTACTATATATATATATGTATATATATATATATTATATATATTTTAATATAATATAATGTATGGTATGTATCTTGTATGTTATGTAATATAAACTATATGTATATATAAATTTATTTGAGGTTATATAAATAATATATATAATTATATTATATAATGAATATTATATTACATATATGTGTATGTGTGTTGGTGTGTGTGGTGTATGTGTGTGTGTGTTAATGACTTGTGCTGGGTGAGATTGTGTGGTGTGCGTATACTTCTCGAATCATCACGGTGGTGTGTTGACGTTTAGTTTCACTGTGCTGCTTGTTTGTGTGTGGTATCTGCGCTGTTTGTGTGTTTGTGGTTTAGTTATATATATAGTGTTGTAGTATGTTATCTACTTAGTTCATAACATATGTATTATCTATCATTAATATACTATATCTATCTATATCTATCTATCTATCTTACTCTATCAATCATATCTTATATTATATATATATATATATATATATATATATATATATATATATATTTGTTATGTATTTCATATTATATATATATATATATATATATAATTTTATATATATTATATATATATAATATATATATATATATATATATATATAATATATTATATATATATATGTGTGTGTGTGTGTGTGTGTGTGTGTTGTGTGTGTGTGTGTGTGTGTGTGTGTGTGTTGTGTGTGTGTGTGTATAGATAGATAGATAGATATGCATTTGCATATCCACACGTGTAAATGTACCCAAGCGCTATAAACACAGCCGTGCGCCATGCCATAAACACACAATACGCGATCCAAGCAACACACACGACAGACCGCTAACAACGTGAACAATGAGATTATTTAGTAATTAGCGCACCTGCCTAACGCCCAACGGTGGGATGAATGGGGCACAGGGAAAGGGCAAATAAGGAAGAAAGGAGGAAGAAAATAGAGCAAAAGTAGAGAAGACGAGGCAATGTGAGCACAAAAAAAGGGGGAGGGAATGAGAAAAAGAATAAATGAAATAATAAAAGGAAAGAGAGACAGGGAGAAAATGAAATAGAGAAAGAGAAAAGAGATAGTTAAAAGAAAAAAAATGGAAAAGAGAAGTAAGTGGAAGAGAACGAGAAAAGGAGGAGGAAACAGGAGGCGGAGAAAAACGAGCAGAAAACTAGAAAAAGAAGAAGAAAGGAAAGAAGATACAGAAAGAAAAAGAAGAGAAGTAGATTAAAAAAAAAAGGAAAAAAGAGGAAGAGGGGAAACAGAAGAAACAAAAGACGACGACGAGGAAGAAGAGGCAATAAAGGAAGGAGGAGAAGCAGGAAGGAGGGAAATGAGGTGCCGACGACGGTGCGCGCCCGTGACAGGCTCTCGATGAGGTCGTCTCTTGGCTTCTTAACCCCCAACCACCCCCCTCCCCTCGCTCCCTCCCCTCCCTCCCTCGCCTGCTTCCCCCCATTCAAGCACTCACCCCGTGGCTTCCCCTTCGCGTATCTACTCTAGTGTCTACTCTCCTTGGCTTCCTCGTATCTACTCTACTCTACTGAGCACCTCTCCGCTTTCCTTTTCCTTGTAAACTCTACTGTGTTTGACTCCCTTTGTCTTCTTTCTCGCTTATCTACTCTATCTGGCAGATTTCTTAGCTTCCTTGTATTCTATCTACTCTATCTAGTACCGCCCTTCGCTTTCCCTTATCTTATCTACTCAATTCGACTCCCTTTGACTTCTCTCTCGCTTATCTACTCTATTTGACTTCCTTTGCCTTCTCCTTCGCTTATCTATTCTAATTCTGTTTTACCTTATCTATTATCTATTTAACACCTTCGGTTTCCTTGACTTTGCTTGGATCCTCTCTTGTCTTTCCTTTTATCTATCTTACTCTATTTATTATGTGATTTTTTTTTCCCCTTTAATTTATCTACTACATTTTTGGTCTTCCCTTCATCATACCTTCTTTATCTTATCTACTCTATTTATTGCCTTTCTTGTTCCCTTTCTTCTTTCTCTTTCCCTATCGATTATAGATTAGATCTATATCAGATTAGATAGATATAGATTATAGATTTAGTATATAGAAGTTAGATAGATAAACAGAAGTTAGATAGATAAATAGAAGTTAGATAGATAATAAATTAGAAGAAGATTAGATAATAGAAGTTAGATAGATAAACAGAAGTTAGATAGAGATAGATAAACAGAAGTTAGATTGATAAATAAAAGTTAGATAAATAGATAGATAGATAGATGGATAAACAGATAGATATAGATTTCCTAGATCTACCTGCATGCAAGCAAACGTTTTCCTTCTTCCAAACCTGAATATGTCCTACATCTCATTTGACTGTGGGCAATGAGCCTCATCATGATACCTCTTTGAAAACCCGTTTCGTTACGACCTTCAGAGAGGAATTCTGTCTCGTGTTATTTTTATCCTTTTTTTTTCCTTTAGTGGGTGCGGGTGAGGGGATGGGGGATTGGTGGGGTATCAGGGGAGACAGGAGGGAGGAGGAGGGGAGGAGGAGGGGCATGCAAAACCGGTAAGGAAAGGAGGAAGAGCGAGAAGACCTCGTTAAGTGGTCGTAATGTCGGTTTCGTGTAACAAGTCATTCGAGGCTTCGGGTGAGTGTCAGTTCGTAGTCGAAGCTTCGGATTTTATTGCTTCGAAAATAAGAGACGAAAGCCCCCGTCTTGGCTGTGGTGACTTTATCGTATGTTTGTATAGTGGTTTGCAATAAAATTCGCTCTTCTATTTTGGTTTATATAATCCTGTTGTGAAATGGTGTTTTATGATGTTCAGTTCGGTGGCAGATCTAGAGGAACTTAGATCCAGTGCAGTTTGTGATGAGATTGAAGTTTATCATTTATCATTATTTATTATTCATTTATTATCTATTGTTATTTATAATTATTTATCATTTATTATTATTATTTATCATCTATTATTATTATATATTATATACATTATTATTATTTATTATTATTATTATATTATATCATCTATTATTTAGTTTACTATTATTGAAGTTTATGTTTTCTTAAATCATTATCATTATAATAATGTGTATATACTTCGCTTCCAACGGTTGAAGTTGTTTGCATGAAGTTTCCTCTAAAGAATAAGTAGCGCTGAGAGCAGGAGGGCGCACGGCTGTTGCAGAAAGTCATGCATCTGTTGCAAATTTCCCTCGCAAAGACCGGGCCTATTATACCGGTCTAAAAATGCGCATGTGCTTAGCAGCTTCTAAATTTAAAAGTTTCTCTGCCTCGTTTGTTGTTGAAAGTGGCTGAGTGTTAGCGAATTCCATTTCATTTTTCATTTTCTTCTATTCATGTATCAACGCCTCTAGTCTTGCCTCAATTAAACTTTGCTTTAATTTCTCTTTTTCCTTTTTCTTCCATTACCAATCGCTCCTCTACTTCCCCTCCTTTTCTTTTATTTCCAACGATTCGGTTCCTTACTACGCCCTCGCGACACCTTAACACATAATAACATTACCTGCTTCCCTTGCTATTATTACCTGGATCACAACTCTCCCACGCGCGCGCACTTTGGCCAGGCTTCACACCGGGGCTCGCGACCTCTGGGACCTTTCCCCTGCCCCCTGCCTCATGCCCTCCTTCCCCTTCCCCCGCCTCCTGTCCCCTACCCTCCCCCTGCTCCCCTTCTCTGGTTCGTGTCTTTTACTCTGTCTTTTGTCTGGGTGTTATTTTCTTGTTCCTTCTTCCTCTGTTTAGTTTCCTATTTCCTTCTATCTCCCCCATTTCCTTGCTCTTCTTTCTTTGTCTCTTGTTCTCTCCCTGCTTCTTCTCCTGCCTCTTTCTGCCTATTCCTTTCCCCTCCCTTCATTTTCTACCTCTCTCCTTCCGCCTCTCCCTACCGCCCCCTGTTCTTTCCTCCACCCTTATTCTCCTTCTCTTTCCCCTCGATCTTATCTCCTTTCCCCTGCTTCCTTATCCCCTTCCCTCTTCCCATGTGCATTTGTAGTAGCCATTCCTTCCCCCTGGTATTTCGTCCAGCCATCTACCCCCTGTTCTTGGCCCTCCCCACAAAACACCCCCGATAGTGCCCCCCCCCCCCTCTTTTACACCTTGAAAAAATCACCGTACTGCCAGTGAAGGGGGGTAGGGTAGGAGGAGGGGAAGGAGGGTAGGAAGGGGAAGGAGGAAGGAGGACGGAAGGAGGGGGAGGAGGGCCTGATTTTGGGTAGGAGAGGGCTTGGAAAAGGGGGAGGGATTCGGTAAGACACAGGGAAGGTCGGGGGGGGGGGTTAGTAAGGTCATACACAGGATACAAAGGTAACGAAGTAAAGAGGTGAACCTGTTGTGGTGGAGAGGGTAGGGGAGGGGGGGGTCATGGGTTATGTTAATAGAGGTGGGGGTGGGGTGGGGAATGGGTAGGTCAATGCTATGATTATTCACTATATTGAATAATTATAGTGTTGATGATAAAAATGATAACGGTAATGTACACGGATGTCATGATTCTTCTTATCATCATTTTCAGTATTACCGCCTACATCACTGTCCCAAGTACTACTATCATAAACAGCATTATTGATATCATAAAATATTTCCAAGATGCTATAATCATTCTCATCATTGTTAGAGTTATCGTTGTTATTGTTGTTATTATAACTAATGATGACGATAACAAATTTAATAATATCCATAACAACAATAGTAATGATATTATAATGATGATAATGCTAATAATACCGTTAATGATAATGGTATTGATAATAATGGTAATGATGATATTCATCATAATAATTGAAATGATAATCATAATAATGGTAATGATGATATTGATAATATTGATGATAAGGATAATAATGATAATAATAATAATAGTGAAAATGATAACAGTAATAATAATGATAATAATAATGATGATGATGATGATGATTGTAATAATGATAATGACAATGATTATAGAAGTAATGATAATTATTATAGAAGTAATGATAATGATAATAGATAATGATAATGATAAGAGTCATGATGATAATCATAATTATAGTTATAATAATGATTGTCATTTTCATCACTGATGGTAATATCATTGCTGTTTATGATATTATTCTTTTTAGTTTCAATACTAAATATTATTGATATCATCATGATTATTGATTTGTTATTATCGTTATCTTTATAATCACGACTACTTTTACTATGATCAACCTTTTGCTATTTGATTATGATAATAATAATGACGATAATTTAATACTAACAATAATAATAATAGCTTTAATAATACAAAGGATAATGATAATTGCAATGACAATAATGCTGATAATGATAATGCCATAATAATGATAAAAATAATGGTAATAGTAACAAAAATAATAATAGCAATAATGATCATGATAATAATAATAATTGAAATAATATTAATAACAATACCAAGAGTAATAATAACAATAATGATAACATTAACAATGATAATAAAAATGACAATTATGATAGTTAAAAACAATAATGATGATGATAATAATAATAATAATAATATTAACAACAATAATAGTAAAAATGACAGTGATAATAATAATAATGATAGTCAGGATAGTCATAATGTTGATAATAATGATCATCGTAATTGAATCGTAATTAATTATGAAAAATAATGATAACTATAATGATATATAATAATGAGAATATATATGATGCTAATAATAAAGATAATGATGATAGTAATAGTAACAAAAATGAAAACGGTGATAATAATAATGATAAGAATGACAATTATGATAATAATGAGGATAATAATGGGAAGGATGATGATGATAATAATTATAATAAC
>NW_020869853.1:57500-72729 GCF_003789085.1 Penaeus vannamei
AGCCCCCACACCACCTCCTCCCCGCAGACCCCCACTCCCCACCCCACTCCCACCCCCGCACCCCCACACCACTTCCTCTCCCCCCCCACCCCACCAGCCCAGCCCCAGTGAGCCTCAGAAAAAACATCAAAAATCTAACTCGACATCTGGGATTCCCCTGAGACAGCTGTAAACGTCTCGCGTCTCTGTGCCTTCTTTATCTCTTCCTTCCTTCATTTTTCTTTCTCTTTTTCTTACTCTCTCTTTTTCTATGTTTTTGGTTCTTTCCGTTTTCTTCTATCCTCCTTGTTCTCTTGTCCTTCCATATCTATATATTTGTATTTCATTCTTCTATTTTCTTCTTCATCTCTTACTCTCTTTTTTTTACATTTTCTTCTACTTCCTCCTCTTTTTATCTCCATTCACCCTTCCTCTTTCTCTGTCTTTCTTGTACCTCCCATTCTACCATCTATTCCTTTTGCTCTCTTCTTCCTTCTTTCTTCCTTTTCTTCCCATATACCACTTCTCTCCCCTACTTATTATTCTCTATTCCTATTCCCTCTCCTATCTTTCTTCATCCTCACATTTTTCTAGTTCTTTTCTCTCTCTTATCTCCGCCTTCTCTTGCCTCTTTCCCTCTTCATCACTCTCATCACCCTCTCTTTCATTTTTTTTATTATTGCCTCTTTCCCTCTTCATCGCTTCTAACAGACTCTAGAAGAAGAGAAAGAGAGAGGGAGAAACAGAAGAAATAAATAATAATGAAAAATAAAAAATAAAAGAACGTTTTCCAGGAAAGTTTTATTTGAAACAGAAGAAATAAATAAATAAAAAAAATATTTTTCCAGGAACGTTTTATGTGAACACAGAAAAATAATAAATAAAAAAACAACTTTTTCCAGGAACGTTTTATGTGAAACAGAAAAAAAAAAAAAAAAAAAACGTTTTCCAAGAACGTTTTACGTGAAACAGAAGAAATAAATAAAATAACGAAAAACAACGTTTTCCGGGAACGTTTTCTTTCGTGGCATGTTGATTCTAGCCTTGCTTTGTCACACGTCCAAGCAAATATGACCTTTCTAAACCTTTCTCTCATTTCTTTGGTGCGGATGGGGGTTGGGGGTGATTGCGGGGGGGGGGGGGGGGGAAGGTGAAGTAGATTTTTTATCTCTTTTTCTTCTTCTTCATTTCTTTCTTTTTTTTTTCCTTTTAAAGACAGGGAGTCACGGGGTACGATTCAGTCATGTTGTTTGTCTTATATTTACCTCGGCGAAAGTGATGTTTTTGGTCGTGTTGCTTTGTTTGTTTATTTATTATTTTTTATTTATTATTATTGTTATTATTTTATTATTATTTATGTGCTTATTTATTGTTATTTTATTATTTTTTTTTATTATCAGCGAGACAACTCAAAAAATTACGAATAGATGTTTTTACCAGAGGTATGTCTTAGCCTAACAGATGCCATTACATTTTGGTGGTGATCCTAATCCAGTTTTTTTTTTATTGCATGAATTACCCCTATTGCCAATGTAACTCAAAGGTTATGAACAATTTTTAATGAAAATTATACCAGAGGTGTGTCTAAGCATAACATAGATTCCTTAAAAAAAATTGGTGGTGATCGTGATCCAGGATTTTTTAAAACTATTGCAAGTCAAAACCTTATGGACGGATATTTGTGGAAATTTTATCATAGGTGTGTCTTAGCCTAATTTAGATGCCATTAAATTTTGGTGGTGATCGTGGTCTGGATTCAGGAGTTTATGAGTGATTGCATTAGTGACCCTGTTGCCTTGGCGGAGGTATGCGCTCTCTAAGTTTTTCTAATTCTTTTGTGTTTTCCAGTTCTGTTGTACTTTTATCTTTTTTCTTTTGTTCATCATCTTTTCTTTTTTATCTGTTACAATTTGATAAGCTTTCGTTTGATAAACATAAAATTGATGATACTTTTAATCAGTAACACCCGTTCAACTTCTTCCTCTACTATCATTCTCAAAAATCATCATTTTCTTTCATTATTGCCTCTTTCCCTCTTCATCGCTTCTAACAGACTCTAGAAGAAGAGAAAGAGAGAGGGAGAAACTGAAGAAATAAATAATAATGAAAAAAAAACGTTTTTCAGGAACGTTTTATTTGAAACAGAAAAAGTAAAAAAAAAAAAAATAATTTTGTTGTACTTTTATCTTTTTTTCTTTTCTTCATTTTCTTTTCTTTTCTCTGCTACAATTTGATAAGCTTTCGTTTGATACACCTAAAATTGATTATGCTTTTATTCAGTAACACCCGTTCAACTTCTTCCTCTATTGCCATTCTCAAAAATCATCATTTCTGTCTTTGCTCCTAAACTCATAATCTTCCTCACCTAAAATCGTCATTGTCTTTACTTATCCATCCACAGACTTCCTCATAAACTCACAGCCTTGTCCACTTCCTAATAGATTTGATTTTATACCTTTGTTCATTCATTCACAAGCTTCTTGGTTTACTCACGTCAATACTCACAATGATCCCTCATTCACAAACGCATTTACTCATTCTTCCGAATCATACGTCGTGAGTAATTTTCTTGTCCTATTCATCTCCTCGCTGACCCATGCAAATTTAGATTCCTGTGCTCTCTCATCTCTTGACTCACTTACCTCATAACTCACACATACGCAGATTCTCTTCTTTACCTCTCTCTTGACTCAATCACGCTTTCACTCACAAATCCTCTTACTCCCTTACTTACTCATTTCATGACACACTAATCTCTTATCTCACATATAGACTCACTCCCTCACTTAATCATCCCATGACTCACTAATCTTATATCTCACACATTCTCTCATTCCCTCACTTTCTCATCCCATGACTCACTAATCTCATATCCCACACACCCATCACTCCCTCACTTTTCTCCCATGACTCACTAATCTCATCTCACACATCCCCTCACTCCCTCATTTACTCATGACTCACTAATCTCATATCTCACACATCCCCTCACTCCCTCACTCCCTCACTCCCTCGCTTCCCCACCTTTTGACTCACAAAGCGTTGAGAATTCTCGCTCCTTCTCCCCCAACCCTATCTTGGCTTCCAGACGAGTGGCTGTTGCCTCGCCATTTCTCTCCTGCGCTCGCCTATCTCGCTTTCTCCTGGCCTCCGTCTCAGGATTTTTCCTTCTCTTTGTTGCTGTGTTTGTCATGTGTGTGTGTGTTGATTTATATATGTATATATATATGTATATATATATATATATATATATATATATATATATACTATATATAACATATATATATAATACATACATACATACATACATACATACATACATACATACATACATACATACATACATACATACATACACACACACACACACACACACACACACACCACACACACACAACACAACAACACACACACACACACACACACACACATATATATATATATATATATATATATATATATATATATATATATATATATATAATAATTTAATGTGTTGTGTGTGTGTGCATATATTTGTATATATGTATATGCATTATATATGTATGTATGTATATGCTATATATATATATATAAGAGATAGATAGATAGATAGATAGATAGATAGATAGATATAGGTAGATAGATAGATAGATATAGGTATAGGTATATATGTATATATATATATATATATATATATATATATATATATATATATATATATATATGTATGTATGTATTTGTATATACATATATGCCTGTATGTATGTATGTGTCTATGTATACACACATCAAACACTGAGCCTAACCGAACCGCCCGCCCCCAATATCCAGCCGTCAACATATTTCATCCCCCTCCCTTACCCCCCCCCCCCCGCCCCCCCCTCCCCCCCCCCGCCGGCCCTCGGGAGAACACACTACATAAATTCAGGTTCTGAATGCAACTCGGTGGGCGTGGAAGGGAAAGCGCATTCACGCCCGCAAGTTGACATGGCTTCAGTGCTGCAGCTGATGCTAATGCTTGTCTGGTTGCATACGCACACAATGCGCACAAAGATATGTGTATGCTTGTATGTTATATTATATGTATATATATAATATATATGTATATATATATGTATATATGTATGTATATAATATATATTAATATAATATATAATATATATATTATATATATATAATATATATGTATATATATATGTATATATATATTATATGTATATATATATATATATATATATATATATATATATATAGTATATATATATATTATATATATATATATATATATATATGTATATATATATATATATATATATATATATATATATATATATATATGTATATATATATATATATATATATATATATATATATATATGTATATATATGTATATATATATAATATATNTTCTGACACTTCCTATTTTTCTTCCCCGGCCTCCATCTCTTCCTCTCCTCCTCCTCCACCCTCTCCTCTTCCCCCCTTTCTCCTCCTTCCTCCACCTCTTCTCCTTCTTCTCTCTCCTCTCCGCCTTCCCCCTCGCTTCCTCCTCCTCCCTCCCCTCCCCCTCCACTCCCACTCTCCCGTCCCACACACCTCGGATCTTCTTGCATCCCGCTGACCAAAGATAGCTACAGGTGACGGGGAGGGGGTTGGGTTATGCTCCCCCCCCACACACGCTTTCCACCACATCCCCCCCCCCCGCAAACTCCACTCTTTCTCCGCGCCTTTCATTATTTAGTTTTTGTTTGTTTATTTTCATATATTTTTATTTTATTCGTCTATTATTATTATATTTTTTTATTATTGTTATTATTAATGTTTTTTTCTTTGTAATGTGAAGTTGATTATCGCCTATTTACTCTTTTGCCTTTGCTCACTAACTTTCTTCTTCTCTCTTCCTCATTCTTCCTTCCGCCCCTCATCCCTCCTACGTTTCTTTCCTCCTCCCCTCCTCTCCCCCTCTCTCCTGTCTGTCTGTTAACTTGGTTGTTTATGTCTGTGCGATCTATTTAACTGTCTTTTTGGTAAAGGGGATACAAGAAGAGAGGAAAATCAAAAGCAGGAGAGGAGGTGCAAGAGCAAATTAAAGAGAGAGAGAAGAGAGAGAGAGAGAGAGAGAGAGAGAGAGAGAGAGAGAGAGAGAGTGAGAGTGAGAGGAGGTGAGAGAGGTGAGAGAAGTGAGAGAGTGAGCGAGTGAGAGAGAGAGAGAGAAGAAGAGAGAGAGAGAGAGAGAGAGAGAGAGAGAGAGAGGAGAGAGAGGAGAGAGAGGGAGAGAGAGAGAGAGAGAGGAGAGAGGGGGGGGGTAGGGGGAAGGGAGGGAGGTATGAATGAGAATGAATGTCTTCACATGCAACAACTACAAAGAAAAATAAACAACAAAAAAGCAAAAACACAAGAGATGTATTTAACCGGTTTCGAGTATATTTTCGCCAGAAATGCATGTATTTAATCGGTGGTTGAATAATATTTTCGGTCAAAGCCCATACATCTTTTGTATTGTGAGGATATTCCATGTCTCATTCATTACGTTTTCCTACACTTGTTTCAATGAAATACGTTTCTTAGAGAAAGCAAGAGAAACAGGCAGACAGGCCAGGCACACACACAGGACATAACACACACTAGAACACTCATACACCCATACACAACAGCACACACACACACCACACACGAGTAGACACAGACTGACACAACGGCACACACGACACACACAGCACACACACACAGCACACACACACACACACACCTCAGAGAGAGAGAGAGAGAGAGAGAGAGAGAGAGAGAGAGAGAGAGAGAGAGAAGAGAGTTAGAGAGGCGCAAAGAGAGGAGAGAGAGAGAGAGCGGCAAGAGAGAGAGAGAGGAGAAATGCGAAGAGCAGGCCACAGTTGACATGACGGACTCCTGTAACACGTGATTGCATGTTTTATTCAGCCTTGTGTCTGAGGCGGCCCAGTGGAAAGAGGCGGAAGGGCGTTGTTTACCTTGTAAAGAGGGAGGTGGGGGTGGTGGGGGTGGGGGGGAGGTGAGGAGGGTTGAAGGAGGTGGAGGGGGTTGAGGCTGGAGGTGGAGGTGAGGAGGGTTGAGGGTGGAGGTGGAGGTGAGGAGGTTGAGGGTGGAGGTGGAGGTGAGGGAGGTTGAGGGTGGAGGTGGAGGTGAATGGGAGGGGGGAGGGTGGTGATAGCATGGGGGGGGTGAGGTTGAAGGAGGGGTTGATGGTGAGGAAGAGATGGGGTGGAAGTGAGGTTGGTAGTTGGTGTTTTGGTGGGGTTGTATTGGAGGAGGGGGTTAGAATGGGAATGCAGCTGGAGGAGGAAAGGTAGTGGGGGGTAAGGAGAGTGAGAGAGTGAGAGTGAGTTTGTAGGTGGAGAAGAATCAGAAGTGAAGTGGATGTGAGAAAATGGAGGAGATGGAGTGAAGGGGGAGATGGAGGGAGGATAGAAATTACCAATTGAGGAGGAGAAGGAGGAGGAGGAGAAAAAAAACGACCGAGGAGAGAGAGAGAGAAAAAAGGGAGAGAGAGAAGGAGAAAGAAAGAAAGGGATAGAGCGAGAAGGCAAGAAAGAAGGAAAGAATAAAGAGAGAGAAGGCAAGAAAAACAAATAAATAAAGAGAGAGAAGGGACGAAAGAAAGGAGAGAGAGAGAGAAGGGACGAAAGAAAGAATGGAGAGAAAGAGAGAAGGAACCGAAAGAAAGAATCGGAGAGAGAGAGAAGGGACGAAAGAAAGAATGGAGAGAGAGAGAAGGGACGAAAGAAAAGAATGGAAGAGAGAGAGAAGGGAGAAAGAAAGAATGGAGAGAGAGAGAGAGAGAGAGAGAGAAGAAAGAGAGCGAGAAAGAGAAAGAGAAAGAGCGAAAAGAGAGAAAGAGAAAAGAGAAAGAACGAGGAGAGAGAAGAAAGAGCAAGAAAAGAAAGGAGAAAGAGAAAGAGAAAAGAGAAAGAGGAGAGAGAGAGAGAGAGGAGAGAGAGAGAGAGAGGAGAGAGAGAGCAGAGAAGAGAAGAGAGAGAGAGAGAGAGAGAGAGAGAGCGAGAGAGAGAGAGAGGAAAAAGAAAGAAAGGGGAGAAAGAGGGACAAGAAAGAAAGCAAGAAAGGAAAGAGAAAGGTAAGAAGCGAAGAAAGGAGAGAGAGAGAGAGAGAGAGAGAGAGAGAGAGAGAGAGAGAGAGAGAGAGAGAGAGAGAGAGAGAGAGAGGAAGAGAGAGAGAGAGAGAGAGAGAGAGAGAGAGAGCGAGAGCGAGAGAGAGAGCGGGGACGCAAGAGAGAATGGCGCAAGGTCCCGAAGGCGAAGAGGATGCGAGGGATTTCATGAAAGTAGAATGGGAGGAGAATTATTTTATTGGCGGCCATTTCTTTTGCTTTTTTTTTTTCCTCTCTCTCTTGCCGGCTTCGAAGTGTCGCTCTTATTATTTGTTTCTATATGTGCCTGTGTGTGTGCGCGCGCCCGTCTGTCTGTCTGTCTGTCTGTGTCTGTCTGTCTCTGTCTATTTATCTGTCTGTCTGTCTATCTTATCTTATCTTTATCTGTTTGCTTACCTACCTCTGTCTGCGTGTGCGTATGTCAGTCTGTATGTCTTTGTGTGTGTATGTATGTATGTCTTTATGTATGTGTGTATGTGTGTGTGTATGTATGTATGTGTTGATTTGCAATGATGTGTTATTTTATTTTATTATTCTGTCAACATTCATCGGTCATAATATAACTCTTTTTCTCGCTCTCTTTCTTTCATTTCAGAAACCTGGAGATGTTTTGATATTTTGTAGTTTATTGAAAACCTTGTATGTCTCTCGTAATGCATTTTTTTATATATATTTACAAAAATTACATGCTTCATTTCTGTAAATTATCATATATTTGCGAATTAGTGTAGTTTCTTTAATGCAGTACAAACTATTATATATTGATGTAGGTTTCATCTGCTTCATATGATCGTGTGGCACAATGTCTATCGATAGATGTACTTTTACTGTCACCTTTTTGTACATTTCTTGTAGTGTATCCAGCCCCCCCCCCCCTCCCCTCCCTTCATTTTCCCTTTTGTATAAGTGAGGGATAACACTTTTCTTTCAGTTCTGAAGTACACATGATATACTATACGTCTTTCTAGTCTCTCTCTCTCTCTCTCTCTCTCTCTCTCTCTCTCTCTCTCTCGCTCTCTCTCTCTCTCTCACTCTCTCTCTCCCTCTCTCTCTCTCTCTCTTCTCTCTTCCTCTATCTATCTATCTATTATCTATCTATCTATCTATAATCCAAACGCACACCCATCGCCACACCACACACACCACAACACACACACACACACACACACAACAGACACACACACACCCACACACACAGCACACATCACACAAACACCACCACTCCGTAATGTAGAACGTTGACCCTCACTACCACATCACATCCAAGCAGCCCTTTCACCCTCCCTTTCTCCCTCTCCCCATCACCTCCATCTTTCCCTCTTGCCCCTCTCCCTCCTCTTAACCCCCATCTTCCTCTTGCCCCTCTCCCTCCCTCTACCCCACCATCTTCCCCCATCTCCCCCATCACCGCTCCCATCGTCTCTCCCCCTCTCCCATCACTCCCCCCTCTCCCATCACCTCCTCTCCTCCATCACCCTCCGCCCTCTCTCCATCACCCTCCCCTCCCTCTTGCCCCCCCATTTCCCCCCTCTCTCCCCTCACCCTCCCTCCTCTTGCCCCATCTTCCCCCTCTCCCCATACCCTCCCCCTTCCCTCCCATCGTCCCTCTCCCCTCTCCCCCATCACTGCCTCCCCTCTCCCCCATCATCCACCACCCTTCCCCTCCCATCGTCCTCTCCCCTCTTCCTCCCTCACCTCCCCCTCCCTCTTGCCCATTATCATCCTATCACATCCTAGGCAACTCCCGTCAGCTTCTCCGTGGCTTCTCCCCGATAGCGCTAGGGAACCCCGCCCACGCCCACCCCACAGCCCACAGCCCATCCGCCATCAACCTCTCTCCCCTTGAGCTCCTCTCCCATGGCTCCCATGATCTCTCTCCCATGGCTCCATGAACTCTCCCATGTCTCCCATGGCTCTCTTCTCCCATGCATCCCATCCCATACGTCCCTTTCCCCTGACTGTCTTCTCCCACGGCTCCCATAGCTCCCCTGACTCCCACGCCTCCCTCTCCCATGAACTCCCATGGCTTCCCCTCCCTCTCCCCATGACCCCTCTTAACTCCCATAGCTCCCCCTTCTCTTCCCCCCCTGGCTCTCTCTCTCTCCGTGGCTCTCTTCCCCCGCCCCCCTCTCCCATGGCCTGTTCTCTTCTCCCCGCCAGACCATCACCGGCAACATGTCCACCTTGACGCCCCCGATAGCGCTAGAGAACCCCGCCCACCAGTTCCGCGTCGACTACATCCAGGACGTGGCCTCCAGCAAGGACTTCGACTACCCCGACGAGTTCTACGAGCACACCGAGATCCTGTGGAAGGACCAGGGAGTCCAGGCGTGCTACGAGCGCTCCAACGAGTACCAGCTCATAGATTGTGCCAAGTAGTGAGTATTGAGGATTTTTTTCTCGTTTTTTTTTTTTTTTTTTTTTGGGGGGATTTTTGGTTTTGGGTTGGATTTTTTTTGGGGGGGGGGGGATGGTGTGTGTGGGGGGTTTGTTTGGTGGTGTAAAAAATGTTTTGTGGGGATGATTATTATATTTTTTAAGGGTTTTTGATTATTGTTGTTTATCATCACCTATTGCTATCATCAGTATTATCATCACCACCACCACAATCATCATCATCATTGTTATGATCACCACCACATCCATCATCATCATTCTTATCCCCACCCCCACAATCATCATCAATCATTATCAATAATATTGTCATCCATCATCATCCCCACCACTACCACCATCATCATCACAATCATCATCACCACATCTATCATCATGATCGCTCTTATCCCTTCCCCCACAATCATCATCAATCATTAATATCATCACATCCATCATCATCACCACCATTATCATCATCACACTCATCATCACCAGCCATCAATGTTGCTCGTTTGGTATTACTATTACTATTATATTTTGTGAAGATTCTTCGAAGGTAAGTTATTTATAGTCTTCTTTTTTTTTTCTTTTTTTTCTTTTTTTTTGTGTTCGTGTGCTGGCGAATAAGGTAGCTCTTGACCCGACCGAGATATGTTGGTAAATGTAGAGGTAGAGAGAGAGAGCGAGAGAGAAAGATGGAGATGGAGGAAGAAGGAGAAGGGAGAGAGAGAGGGAGAAGAGGAGAGAGATAAAGAAAGAAAAGAAGAGAAAAGAAAGAATGAGATAGATGGGGATAGAGATAGAGAGATAAAGGGGGAGGGAGAGAGTGAAAGAGAGAGAGAGAGAGAAAGAAGGAAAGAAAAAGAGAGAGAAGGAAAGAAAAACAAAATTTAAAAGACGATAGTAGAAAAAAGAGGGGAAAATAATAATCATTTGAAAGAAAAAAAAAAAAATGGACAAAAAATTGGAAATCCCAAAGGCAGCCAACATCGCGGGGATCACTTCCGGTTTGCTGCTGTTGCCAGTTACGC
Source organism: Penaeus vannamei (assembly GCF_003789085.1). NCBI lineage: Eukaryota > Metazoa > Arthropoda > Malacostraca > Decapoda > Penaeidae > Penaeus > Penaeus vannamei. The sequence goes on from NW_020869853.1 coordinate 68,008, forward strand.
ACGGGGGGGGAGGAAGGAGAGGCCGGGAGAGGGAGGAGGAGGAAGGAGGAGAGGAGGGAGGGAGGAGAAGGGAGGGAGGGAGGGAGGGAGGAGGAGAGGAAGGAGGGAGGGAGGAAGCCAGGAGAAAGGGGTAGGGAGGAAGGCAGGAGAGAGGAGGAGGGAGGGAGAAAGCCAAGGAGAGGATGGAGAGGAAAGGGAGGAAGAGGAAGGAGGGAGGGAGGAAGGAGGAGGGAGGGAGGCAGGAAAGTGGAGGGAGGAAGGAAGGAGGGAGAGGGAGGGAAGGGAAGGAGGGAGAGGGAAGTAAGAAGAAGGAAGTAAAGGGGAGCGGAAAGAAAAGAGTGAGTGAGGATGTAGTGGTTGGGGACGATGGAAATAGGAGGGCGGGGGTAGGGGTAGGGTAGGAGGAGAGGGAAAAGGTAGGGGTAGGGGAGGCAAAGAGGAAATTTGAAGAAGAGAAAGGATTTGAGAGAGAGAGAGAGAGAGAAGAGAGAGAGAGAGAGAGAGAAGAGAGAGAGAGAGAGAGAGAGAGGAGAGAGAGAGAGAGAGAGAGAGAGAAGAGAGAAGATTAAGGGGAAGAGGGAGATGGAAGATAGGGATGAGAAGAAGATGAGGCAAGGGAAATAGAGGCAGAGGGGAAAACGAGGAAGATAAGAGGATTAAGAAGGAGAGAAAGAGAAAAGGGAGGGTGTAAGGACGAAAGGAAAGGAAAAGGAGGAGGACGGGGATAGGGAATGGGGGGTAGGGGGTGGGGGTAAAGGGGAGGGGCGAGGTAAAACTTGCATTATTTCTGGCGCGAGTGACTCACCTGTTTCTAATTTAGGGCCCTCGAAGGAATTGATTTATAAGAAAGGCTAATTTTTGGTTGGTTTAGGGGTGGGTGGGGGTACGGGTGGGGGGGTAAGGGGTGGGCCGGGGGTAAGGGTGGGCGGGGGGGGGTAGGTGGAAAGAGTGGGTTCTTGGGTGAGAGGGAAGGAAAGAGGTGAGGGTGGGTGGGATGGAGGAATGGAAAGGGTTGAGGGTGCGGAGAGAGGGAGGAGGGAAGAGGGAGAGAATGGGCGAAGGTGCGTGGGAAGGAGGGAATAGAGGGAGAGAGGGAGGGGAGATAAGGGTGGGAAGGGAGGACTGAGGAAGGGACGTTGGGGTTGAGGGAAAAGGCAGGGTGGGAGGGAGGGAGGGAGGGAGGGAAGGGGTATGGAATAGATTAGGAGGAAAGAGGAGGAATGGTAGGGAACGAGAAGAGGAAGATGAAGGGGGGGGGATACTGGTGGGATAAAGTGAACGAATGAGGGGAAGGATGGGTAGGAGGAGAAAAGGATAAGCAGGGGAAAAGGGAAGAAAGGAAGGAAAGAAAAGAAAGAAAAGAAGAAAAGCGGAAAGAGATGAGTGAAAAAGAGGGTTAGGGGGAGAGGGGGTGGGGCGGTGGCTAAAGGGAGGGGTATTGGGAGGGGTTGGGTTGGGGTTGAGGCGATGTTAAAGGTCTTCTCCGAGGTCGGGTTCTATTCTGGTTCAGGGGGGTTCTTTTTTCTCTCTCTTTTTCTCTCGCGCGGCGCAGACGGTTTTACGAGGGTTGGGGCAGAGACCCTCCTCTGGGTTCGCGGGGTGGGGGGAGGGGGGTGGGAGCGGGTTCTGGGTCGTTCCACGAGGTTTTACGGGTTCTGGTCGGTTCCAAGAGGTTTTACGAGGGTTGGGGCAGAGACCACGCTCCTCTGGGTTCGCGGGGGTGGGGGAGGGGGGTGGGAGCGGGTTCTGGTCGGTTCCAAGAGGTTTTACGAGTTCTAGCAGGTTGGATTATGGAATGGTTCTGTTCTGTTTTGTTGAAGAGGTTCTGCTTGGGTTCAAGGTAGGGTGGAGGGGGGGGGGGGGTCTTGGATCGTAATGGTCGACCTTGGATCAGGAGGGGAGGGGGGGCGTTTCGAGGGTAGTAATCAGGTTTGGGAGGTTCTGTATGGTTTCTGAGGCTGTCCTGGGGTTCAGTTCGAGTGGTGGGGTTCTACTTCTCAGTGCCGAGCGACATTTGTGGGAAATTTCCGGAGGAGGTCGTACCGGATGTAGGCGCTTCTGCTCGACGCGGAGGTTTCTGGGGAAAAAATGCTCCTCGGGGTCCCTGGTGGTTCTAAAAACGGGGATTTTGCACGGTTCTAGGAAGGTTCGGTGGTTCTCTAAACGGGGATTTGCACGGGTTACATAGGAAGGTTTCGGTGGTTCTAACGGGGATTTGCACGGTTCTACGGAAGGTTTTCGGTGCGTTCTAAACGGGGATTTGCACGGTCTAGGAAGGTTCGGGTGGTTCTCTTAACGGGGATTTGCACGGTTCTTAGGAAGGGTTTCCGGGTGGTTCTAACGGGGATTTGCAAACGGTTCTAGAAGGTTCGGTGGTTCTAAACGGGGATTTGACGGTTCTTGGAAGGTTTCGGTGTTCTACTGGGAATTTGCGTCTCTAAGGAAGGTTCGGTGTTCTACTTGGGATTTCAGCACAGTTCCTAGGAAGGTTCGGTGGTTCTACTTTGCACGGTTCTTTGGAGGTTCGGTGGTTTACTTGGGATTTGCACGGTTCTAAGGAAAGGTTCGGTGGTTCTACTTGGGATTTACACCGGTTCTAGGAAGTTCGGTGGTTCTACTTAGGATTTGCAACGGGGATTTGCACGGTTCTAGGAAGGTTCGGTGGTTCTACTTGGGATTTACACGGTTCTAGGAAGGTTCGGTGGTTCTAACGGGGATTTGGCGGTTCTTAGGAAGGTTGGCTGGGTGCCTAACGGGGATTTGCCGGTTTAGGCAGCGTTCGGGGTGGTTCTAACTTGAGGATTATGCATGGTTCTTAAGGGAAGGTTCAGGTGGTCTAACAGGGGATTTGCAACGGTTCTAGGAGGTTCGGTGGTTCTTCACGGGGATTTGCACTGTTGTGGGGGAGGGGGGGGGGGGGCGGTTCTGAAGGAGGTTTTGGGTGGTTCTACCCCTGGATATGCAGGATTTCTAGGAAGGTTCGGTGGTTCTAACGGGGTATTTGCACGTGTTTAGGAAGGTTAGGTGGTTAACGGGGGGTTTGCCACGGTTCTAGGAAGGCTTTGGTGGTCTAATCGGGGGGTTTGCAACGGTTTCTAGGAAGGTTTGGTGGTTCTAACGGGGATTTGCACGGTTCTAGGAAGGTTCGGTGGTTCTAACGGGGATTAGTAAGGTTCTAGTGAGGTTCTCGATTTTTTTTTTCTTCTGTCCAGGCACGTTCTTCCCCGGATCGAGGCGGGGTTCTGTTCGAATTTGGGCCGTTCGACTCTGATCCGAGGTTGGAAAAAGGGGTTTGGGGGGGAGATGGAAGTAGAAGTTTTATGAGAAGGAAGGAAAGTTAATAAATGACGATAAAAATGAAAAAAGGAAAAGAATAAAAAAGGAGAAGAGGAGGACAGAGGAGGAGAAGAAGGAGAAGGAGAAGGAGAAAGGGAGGGCGAGTTTTATGAGTGGGGAGATGAGGAGGGTCAGGGGAAGCAAGAGCGAAACACGAGCAAGCCAGAGGGAGGCAATATCTGCCTAACGTGGGGTAACCCGGAGCATTGATAATGGAGGAAGGGGAGGGAGTGGAAGGAAGGGGAGGGTGGGGAGGGGATGGAGGGGAGGGGGCAGGGAAGAAAGGAATGGAAGGGAAAGGGGAGGGGAGAGGGGAGAGGTGGAGAGAAAGGGAAGGAGGGAACGGAGTGGAATGGAAGGGAAGGGGAAGGGGAAAGGAGGGAAAGGTGAGAGATGGTTAGAGAAGGAAAGGTAAAGGAGGGAGAGGGAGGGAAGGCAAGGGAGGGAGTGGAATCTAATGGAGGAAGTTGAAGGTGTGGAAGGGAGAGAGGGGCAGAGGTTCTTCCCATGCAGCTTCGGAAGGCTTTGTGCATTGTTTCTATGGTATTATTCACATGATAACATTATGTTTATTTATTCTACTCGTTTCTTTCAGTTGGTGTCATTGCACAGTTATCTGCATATTACTGATTGCTTTGCTGCTTTTACTCTTATAAGTTCGTTAGCAAAAAAAATTGTTGATTATCAGTATTAATAGAGTAAGGCATTTTTCAGTATAATATCGTACACAGATGTTTTTTCATGCTTTTTTTTTTTTTCTCTCTTGTTGTTAAAACATTATCGTGGGATTAAGGGTATATCGCGAGGGGGGTTTTTTATTATTTGCAGTTGCCTTGGGTTGGATTGAGTTGACTTGGGTTGGATTGAGTTGACTTGGGTTGTGTTAAGGTGGATTGAGTTGATTTGAAGATTGAGTTTTAAACTTGAAGATGGGGGTTGAGAAGTAGTTGATTGTGGAGTCGAGATAATAATTGAGATATAGCAGTATATAGAGTTCGCCTCGAGTTCACAGTTACGACCGGGAAGGGGATGTAAGGATAAAATTTAAGGTCTGAGGGAGAGAGAGGAGGGAAGAGACTGGCAGCAAGGGCCGAAGGGGGGGGCGGGGGGGGGCGAGGGCGAGGGGGGTGCGGGCGTGGGCGTGAAACGGCGATCGCCTTTCGAGTGCGAAGAGGAGGCGGGATGATTGATGGCCGTGCAGAGGGTTCGCGTGTCGAGCGCGGCTTCGCTTTCGCCCGGTGGGGGCGCGTGCGCTCTGCGGGGCTCGCGCTCTCGCGACGGCGCAGGGGGGGACCTGCCGTCGTGTAAGCATGCGATACACACGTTACTCATCAACAGCACACATACACATAACGCAGTGTTACTTATATAACAACTAGTCCACAT
>NW_020869853.1:72829-105329 GCF_003789085.1 Penaeus vannamei
GGAAAAGGGAGGGGAGAGGGAGAGGGAGAGGACACAGCCCCAAAGGGACAAATAGGATAGATGGAGGGCAGGGGAGACGGGAAGAAGTGAGGCAAAGGAGAAAGGGAAGAGAAGAAAGCGGAGGATTAGGGAGGAAGACCAAAAAAGGGAAGGATAAAGAAAGGGGAAGGGCAAGGCCGAAGACGGAACGGAGAGAGAGAGAGGAGATCGAGAGAGCGAGACCACGAGAAGGAGAGAGAGAGAGAGAAGAGAGAGAGAGAAGAGATGGAGAGAGAGAGAGAGAGGAGAGAGAGAGAGAGAGAAGAAGAAGCAAGCAGAGGAAGCTTTATTTTTTTCTCACGATTTATTTTCTCTTTCCTTTCTGTTACCTCTTTCTTTTCTCTCTCCCCCTTTCTTTATTTTTTTTATTTCTCATATCTCTTCCTCTCTCTCCTTCCATCTTTTCTCTCCTCCTCCTTCCTTCCTTCCTCCTCCTCCTCCTCCCTCCTCCTCCTCCTCCTCCTCCTCCTCCCTCCTCCTTCCTCTTCCCCCTCCTCTCCTTTCTCTCTTCATCCTTTATCGCCACCACCTTTCTTCCCTCCTCCTCCTCTCCTCCTCCTCCTCTTCATCATCCTTTATCGCCACCACCTTTCCTCCTCCTCCTCCTCCTCTTATATCACCCCCATCTCTCCGCCACTTTCTCCTTCCTCCTCCTTCTTCCTCTCCAACTCTCCTTCCTCCTCCTCCTCCTCCTGTTCCACCTTTTTCCTTGCGGGGCGTTGAGGAGAGCCCCCCCCCCCCCCCCCCCCCCCTCGAGCCCGGCGCTGGGTGGCACTGCGAGGCACTGGTGACACTGTTGATCACGTTTGGCCCGGGGGAAAGGGGGAGAGGGGGGTGGGGTGTAGGAGTAGGAAAGGGGAGGAGAGAAGGATAGGGTGAGGAGGGAGGAGGATATGGGAGAAGGGGAGGGAGGAGAGGGGGGGAAGGGAGGAGAAGAGGGAGAGAGAGGGGAGAGGGAGAGAGGGATAGTGAGGTGAGGGAGAGAGAGGTAGGGTGGGGAGTGCCGGAAAGTGACCCTTAACCTCTCTTCCTCCCTCCCTCCCCTCCCTACCCTCTTTCTTCCTGTCTTACGTTCCTCTCTCTTCCCTATCCTTATTGCCTTTTTTCCTCCCTCCCTCAACCCTCTCTTTCCACCCTTCTGTCCCTCCCCCGTTCCCCCCTCACCTCACTTCAACCTTCCTTTTTATCGCTTCACCTCTCTTCTTCCCTCCCCTCTCCTCCCCTCAACCGCTCATTCTTCCCTCTTCTCACCTCCACTTCCCCTCCCTTCCCCTCCCTCTACCGCTTATCTTCCCTCTCCTCCTTCCCTCCTTTCCTTCCCCCCTCGCATCTGCCCTTCCTTCCCCTCTACCGCTTTACTTGCCCTCCCTCCCCTCCCTCCTCCCTCCTTCCCTCCCCTTCATCTCCTATCACCTCCCTCTCGTCCATCCCCCCCACCCTCCATCTCCCTCTTTACTTCCCCTCCCTCCTCACTCCCTCTCCCCTCCCCTCATCTCCCTCTCCCCTCCCCTCCCCCTCATCTCCCTCTCCCCTTCCCTCCCTCCCCCTCATCTCCCTTCCTTCCCCTCCCCTCCCCCCCCCTCATCTCCCTCCCTCCCCCTCCCTCCCTCCCTCCTCCCTCCCTCCCTCCCTCCTTACCCTCTACCGCTCCCCCTTCTCCCTACACAGTGCGATGCCACCCTGTTGGTTTCCGGGGAGGGGGAGAGGAGGGGGGAGGGAGGGGGGAAGAAAAAGGCCACATTGAGAGGCCCTACTCGGCACCCTTCTCCCCTCTCTTCTTTTTCCCCCTGTTATCTCTTTCTTTATCTCGTTTTTAATTCCTCTTTATCTCTTTGTGTGTCGCCCTTTCGTGCTCTCCCTGTCTTTCTTCTTCTTCTTCTCTTCTTCTTCTTCTTCTTCTTCTTTTCTTCTTTCTTCTTCTTCTTCTTCTTCTTCTTCTTCTTCTCTTTCTTCTTCTTCTTCTTCTCTTCCTTCTTCTTCTTCTCTTCCTTCTTCTTCTTCTTCTTCTTCTTCTTCTTCTTCTTCTTCTTCTTCTTCTTCTTCTTCTTCTTTCTTCTTCTCATTTTTTTATCTCTTTTTAGTTTCTTTCTCGTTCATTTCCCTCACCTTTGCTCATTCTTACCCTTTTTGGAATAAGGGGAAGAAGGAAGGAGGAGGAGGGGGGAGAAGGAGAAGAGAGGGAAGAGGAGGAGAAAGAGAGGGAAGAGGATAGGAGGGGGGATTGGGTAGAATCAACCTTCCCCCCTTCCCCCCTCCCCCCCCCTCTTCCCCCACCCTTTCCCCTTATCCCTTCCTCCGCTCCTCCCTCTGCCCTCTCCCCCCCCCCTTCCCGTCTCCCTTCCCTCCCATTCCCCTTCCTCCTACTCACTCCCCTCTCCCCCTTTCCCGTCTCTCTCCCCTCTCCCCCTCCTCCCTCCCTCCTCCTCCTCCCCCCTCCTCTTCCCCCCCTCACTGCTCCCCTTCCCCTTCCTTTTCTCCCCTTCCCCTCACTCCTCCCCTTTCCCCTTTCCCCTTCCCCCCTCACTCCTCCCCTTCCCCTTTCCCCTCCCTCTCCCTCTCCCCTTCTCTCCCTCCTCCCTCCCTCTTTCTCTCCCCCTCCTCCCCTTCTCCTTCCCCCTCTCCCCTTCCCCTTTCTCCTCCTCCCCTCTCCCTCTTCCCCGTCCCCCTCCTCTCCCCCTTCCCTTCCCCCTCCCCCTCCCCCTCTTCCTCCTGTCCCCTTCCCCTTTTCCCCTCCCCCCCCTCCCCCCTTCTCTCCCTCCCCTCTCCCCCTTCCCCGTCTCCCTCCCCCCATTCATGGTAGGGCCATTCAGTCGTGCATAGCAATGTTGAACATGGCCCTTTGTGGGATGTGGGTCGTTAGTCAGTGTCGTTGGGGGTTTAAGGAGGGGTGAGAAGGGAAGAGGGGAGGGGGGGAGTTGTCTGTCACTCGATGCCCTGACGCCCTCTCTGTCTCTGTCTCTCTGTCTCTTTCTTTTTTTTCTTTTTTATTTAATTTATCTCTCTCTCTCTCTCTCTCTCTCTCTCTCTCTCTCTCTCTCTCTCTCTCTCTCTCTCTCTCTCTCTCTCTCTCTCTCTCTCTCTCTCTCTCTCTCTCTCTCTCTCTCTCGCTCGCTCGCTCGCTCGCTCCTTCTCCCCCCCTCCCTCCCAGTACATACATACATACATAGATAAATAAATATAATTCTATAAAACACACACACACACACACACACACACACACACACACACACACACACACACACACACACACACACACACACACACACACACACACAAAACACAAACACAAACACATACATACATACATGATCTTTACAATACCGTATTCAATACCATCATGGTTATTAATAATAATATTATTATTATGATTAGCGTGGCTGTCATTATCAATACTTTTAATTTTATCATTACTATTTGCATGATTTCCATCACCATCCTTGCCCTGATCAATCATTTTCATTTTCATTATAATTTCCATTGTCAACCCCCCCCCCACACCCGCCCCCTTCTCCCTCCACTTTAGGAAAACATTGAACTGAAAGGGAGGGGGGGGGTAAGGGGTAGGGGGGGGGGAGGATGAACACGGAACAGGTGTTTGGCGAGCTGAACAAATTTAGCCGCACAAACACCTGTGTCTATTTATAGCCCTGTGTGTGTGTGTGTGTGTGTGTGTGTGTGTGTGTGTGTGTGTGTGTGTGTGTTTTTAGTTTTTGTTTATAGATTTCTATGTATGTATGTATTGGGAGGGAGGAAAGGGTGAAAAGGGGGGGGGGAGAGGTAGAGACAGACACAACCCCACAACCTCCCCCTCCCCCCCTCCCCCCTCCCTTCCCCCTTTCACCACTTTGCCCTTGGACAGTTTCGTGTGTGTACTGTATGTCAAGGGTGGCAGTTGACTCAGCTACCCCCCCCCCCCCCCCCCCCGCCCTACCCCCTCTACCCCCCCCCCCCTCTGCCCCTTTTGCGTTATGGTCGTGGATCTTACCCATTTGTTATGGGTAGATCAAATTAGTATCTTTTTATTCATTATTATATTATTTTTTTTTTTGAGTGATGGGTGATCCTTATTATTATTGTCATTGTTGTTGTTGTTGTTATGATTATTATTAGTGTTTTATTTTGTTGTTTATTGGCTGTCTTTATTATTATAGTATTTCTTATTTTTATTATTGCTGTTATGAATATTACTATCGTTGTTTATTATTGCATTGTGATTATTCATTATTCACCATCTCTTTAATTGTAGTCTTCCTTTTATGTCATCTCTCTCTCTCTCTCTCTCTCTCTCTCTCTCTCTCTCTCTCTCTCTCTCTCTCTCTCTCCTCTCTCTCTCTCTCTCTCTCTCTCTCTCTCTCTCTCTCTCTCTCTCATTTCGCTTCATTTCATTGTGGTTCATATATATTTTGGCATTGTCTTTCTCACTGTCTTCGTGTCATCTTTCCATATCATTATTATTGCGTTTCATAGTTATCATTAATATGTGATCATTATTACGCGCCGTCTCACTGTGATGGTTATTTCTCGGTATCTCATTTTAAACTCGTGATTCTCTCATTATTTCATCCATGTTACTTCATCGCCACATCTCTTATCACCCGGTCGTAATTATGTCATTGTCTCTCATCTCTCGCCAAGGTCATCTCTTCATCTTTCGTTCTAATTATCCGCCGTTATCGCTCGTCTCGAGTGATTCGTTCTGTCTTGTGATTTTTTTTTATTTTTCTCTTTCTCTTTCTTTGTCGCGTTCTTGCTCTCTCTCGCTCGACTCTCTCTCTCTTCATCTCTCTCTCTCTCTCTCTCTCTCTCTCTCTCTCTCTCTCTCTCTCTCTCTCTCTCTCTCTCTCTCTCTCTCTCTCTCTCTCTCTCTCTCTCTCTCTCTCTCTCATTATCCTCTCTATCATTATTCTCTCTCTCTCACCCGCAGTTTCATCGACGGCGATTACCTCTTTAATTATCACTGATTACCTCTCACCCGGATTATCTCTTTAGTTATCTCTCATTATCAGTCACCACGATTATCTAATTATCTCTCACCTCGATTACCTATTTATTTTGATCATCACTTAATTATCTCAAACTCTCTCTCTCCCCGTAGTTTCCGCGACCGCGATTATCTCCTCAATTATCTAATTAATTATCACTGATATTTCTTTAATTCTCTCTCTCTCTCTCTCTCTCTCTCTCTCTCTCTCTCTCTCTCTCTCTCTCTCTCTCTCTCTCTGTCTCTCTCTCTGTCTCTCTCTCTCTCTCTCTCTCTCTCTCTCTCTCTCTCTCTCTCTCTCTCTCTCTCTCTCTCTCTCTCTCTCTCTCTCTCTCTCTCTCTCTCTCTCTCTCCGCAGTTTCCTCGACTGCGATTATCTCTTCAGTTATCTCTCATTATGTCTTTATCACTCATTATCTCTTTAATTATCACTAACTCTTTAATGATCTCTCTCTCTCCCCCGCAGTTTCCTCGACCACGATTATCTCCAGTTATCTCCCATTATGCCTTTATCACTCATTATCTTCAGTTATCTCATTGTGTCTTTATCACTCATTATCTCTCCAGTTATCTCTCATTGTGTCTTTATCACTCATTATCTCTCCAGTTATCTCTCATTGTGTCTTTATCACTCATTATCGGATTATCTCATTAATGATCTCCTCTCCCCCCCCCCCCCCCGCAGTTTCCTCGACCACGATTATCTCTCCAGTTATCTCTCATTACGTCTTTATCACTCATTATCTCGTTAATTATCACTGTATCTCATTTTATCTCTCATTACGTCTTTATCACTCATTATCTCGTTAATTATCACTGTATCTCATTAATGATCTCATTACGTCTTTATCACTCATTATCTCTTTAATTATCACTGTATCTCATTAATGATCTCTCCCTCCCCCCCGCAGTTTCCTCGACCGCGATCATCTCTCCAGTTATCTCTCATTACGTCTTTATCACTCATTATCTCTTCAGTTATCTCTCATTATGTTTTTATCACTCATTATCTCTTCAGTTATCTCTCATTACGTCTTTATCACTCATTATCTCGTTAATTATCACTGTATCTCATTAATGATCTCCCCTCTCTCTCTCTCCCCCCGCAGTTTCCTCGACCGCGTCCACATAGTGCGGCAGAACGACTATACCCCGACGGAACAGGATATTCTCCGATGTCGAGTCCTCACCTTAGGCATTTTCGAGACAAGATTTCAAGTAGACAAAGTTAATTTCCAGTGAGTATTCTTTTCTCTCTCTGTGTGTGTTGTGTTGGGTTGGTGGGGATGGGGAGAGGGAGGGGGGGAAGGGGGTTGGGTTGGGGGGGTTGGTGGGAGGGATGGGGTGGGGGTATAGGGTTGTTTTTGTTGTTGCTGTTTCTTTTTTCTTTTTCTTTGTCTGTTTTGTGCTGTTTGCTTTTTTTCCTAATTCTCTCTAATTCTCTCTAGTTATATCTCTTCTCTTCTCTTCTCTTCTCTTCTCTTCTCTTCTCTTCTCTTCTCTTCTCTTCTCTTCTCTTCTCTTCTCTTCTCTCTCTTTCTCTTTCTCTTTCTCTTTCTCTTTCTCTTTCTCTTTCTCTTTCTCTTTCTCTTTCTCTTTCTCTTTCTCTTTCTCTTTCTCTTTCTCTTTCTCTTTTCTTCTCTTTCTCTCTCTCTCTCTCTTTCTCTCTGTCTCTTTTTTTTCTCTCTCTTCCTTCCTTCCTCCCTCTCCCCTCCTTCCCTCTTCCCTATCAACCCATTCCCTTTCTCCCCTTCTCCATCTCCCCCACTCTCTTCTTTCGTCGAAGCGTTAGAGTTGACCTTGAGATCACCCCTCTCCCTCCCCCTTCTCACCCCCACCCCCACCCCTTCGCTGAACACGTGTTCCCGCACAAGGAAACTTCTGTAGCTATTTTTATACACATTCACCTGGACATACACTTACACTTGAAATATCCACATCCACATGAACATACACATCCACTTGGATATACATTATGCTACATGCACATACATTTGGATGTACACATGTACATACAGTGGATACATGCACATACATTTGGATGTACACATGCACATACAGTTGGATGTACACATGCACATACATTTGGATGTACACATGTACATACAGTTGGATGTAGAGGCATGTACATGTGGATGTACACATGCACATATATTTGGACATACACATGCACATACATTTGGATGTACACATGCACTTACATTTGGATGTACACATGCACATACATTTGGATGTACACATGCACATACATTTGGATGTACACATGCACATACATTTGGATGTACACATGCACTTACATTTGATGTACACATGCACTTACATTTGGATGTACACATGCACACATGTACACATGCACTTACATTTTGATGTACACATGCACATACATTTGGATGTACACATGCACTTACATTTTGATGTACACATGTACATTTGGATGTACACATGCACTTACATTTGGATGCATGCACATACATTTGGATGTACACATGCACTTACATTTGGATGCACATGCACTTACATTTGGATGTACACATGCACATACATTTGGATGTACACATGCACTTACATTTGGATGTACACATGCACATACATTTGGATGTACACATGCACTTACATTTGGATGTACACATGCACTTACATTTGGATGTACACATGCACATACATTTGGATGTACACATGCACATACATTTGGATGTACACATGCACATACATTTGGATGTACACATGCACATACATTTGGATGTACACATGCACATACATTTGGATGTACACATGCACATTTATTTGGATGTACACATGCACATACAATTTGATATACACATAGACTTATACATGGTTATACACATACACATACATTTGGAAACAAATGTACATACCCTTGATCATACACATACATACCTGTACACTTAGACATGCATATAAGCATACACTTGGGCATACACACGCACATACACTTTGTAGTACACATAAACATACACATGCACATATACATACACATACACTCAAACATACACATAAACATACATTTGGATATACTGATTCACATACACATATACTCAAATATACACATATGCTTGGACATACACAAACATACACATCCAATTACATTCACATATATTTGGATATACAGATACAGATACACTTGATCATAAACATACACATAGGCCTACACTTGACTGTACACTTGGATAGGCACATGCAAATCCACATTCAATTTGGATCATGTTGTTTCTGATTGTTATGATTATGTTATCCTCCTATTTCATCCTCACCTCTTCCTCCTATTTCTTCTTTGGATGTTAGTTTTTTTCTTCCTTCTACGTTTCTGCTTATTATTTCTTTCTGCATTTACAATATATTTTTCTTTCCTTTTAACTGTATATTTCTTCCATTGTGCATATTTTCTGGTCACTTTTTTATTGGTACCTGCTCAATTTTTTTTCTTTTCTTTAGTAAAAATGATTATTATATATTATACAAAATGTTGTTATTATTATAATTATCATCATTGTTAGTATAAAGTTTCTTCTCAGTAAAACTAAGCCCATTCCCCCACCTACAGTATGTTCGACGTGGGCGGTCAACGCGATGAGAGGCGGAAGTGGATCCAATGTTTCAATGACGTCACGGCCATCATCTTCGTCACCGCTTGCTCCTCTTACAACATGGTCCTTCGGGAAGACCCCAGTCAAAACCGGCTGCGGGAGTCGTTAGATCTCTTCAAAAGTATATGGAACAACAGGTAAGGATGAGGAAGGGGTGGAGAGGATCTGTGGAGGAGGGAGTCTGTTGTGGTTCTTGTTGGGGTGACAGGAGGAGGGGGGAAGGGGGTAAGGGAGGGAGAAATTAGTGTGGGGGTTGTGTATGGGAGAAAGTAGTCTTGTATGAGGGGAGTTCTTGGTGTAGATGGGCACGATCTCTCACTCTGCTTTATCTTGGTCTGGTGGCTCTAGGTGGAAGATAGGGAGAGCTAGTCTGCCTCAGAAGTGGTCCCTGGTTCTCACTCTGAAGCCCAGGTTTATCTTGGTGTGGTGGGTCTAGGGTGTAGATAGGAGGAAGAACTAGCCTCTCTCTGAGGGGGTCCTTGGTGGTTCTCGCTCCCCTACTCGGGTTTTATTTTGGTCCGGTGGTTCTTGGGTGGAGATGGTTGGAAGAGCTAGTCTTTCTCAGAGGAGATTCTTGGTTCTCTCTCTCTCACTTGGGTTTATCTTGGTCATGTACGTCTTGGGTACTGTAGGAGTGGGTTGGGTACTGGGTACAGAGTGGGGCGGAGAGGGAACAGAACGGTCTCTCTTAAGAAGGTCACGGGGGTGGGAAGTCCTCTTGGGTTGATAACGGTAGGGGAGGGATGTCTCTTGGCTATTCGTGGTTGCGTGGGTCTTGGGTCTTGGGTCTTGGTTATTGTAGGGTGTTGGGGCTGGGTGTGACTGGCTTGGGAAGAGTTGCTCTGTCTCTGTAAGGTCTTGGGCAAGGGCTTCCCTCTCTCTCTTTGGTGGATTGGGCTCTTCGGAGGTAGGGCATGCTCCTGTTGGTTTTGTTTTTTGTAGGGTTGATGGGGGTAACTGGCTTGGGCTTAGCTGAAGGAATGTGGAGGGAAGGGCGTGGTGTCTGTTGTTATGGAGATGCATTATTTACCAGTAGTTTGGTCTTTTATTTTAGCATATTTGTTCTTAATATTTTTGTTAGTATTTTTTGTTTATTTTTCATGTCAGTTGTTTTTTTTTTAAGGAAGAAGGGGATTATTGGGCATTTGCATTTGATCTTATACTAATTTATTAGAGATTTCTCAGAAACACGTACCAAAAAACTTGACACGTATTATATACCTTCCTTTTTTTATATACCGTTTTTCTTTTTCTTTTTTTTTTTTTCCAGTAGACATTCAGTATGTAAGGCAGTCAGTGTATTTTTTGTTTACATTCCTACCGATTTTTCTCCCATTTTTATTCATTATAGATTTTAAATTCAAAGACAGTTGATATTAAAAACATGGACAGAGGTTTCTTGGGGTCAGTGCACACTTTTCTCATCTCTTTGTTAGAATAATGATTTGATTGTATTTGACAGTGGTAATATATTTCTCTAATTTTGAAAATATGACATAGTCATATTTATCAGACTAATGGTAATGATAATGATGATAACAACAATAACAATGCAAGTTGTTAATGATAATGATAATGGTATTAGAGTTCAGAAGAAAAAACTGGTTATGTAAAAAACTGTTTATCTTTGCTCTGTTTCAGTTACTGATTTCATTGGTTGAATATTTCTGTATGTTTGATGTATTTAATGTTCAATTTGACTTTTTCGGTGATATTCATTAGCTAGTAATGTGTATGGCTTGAGATGTGACAACACAATATTTCAATTTGTATAACTCTTAATGCAACTAATGCATTAGTACAACACAATTTGTATTGAGTAAAATGATGTTAGGTTTACGGAAGAATTACTGAAGATGTAAAGTCATGGCAAAAGTGAGGGCTGAGGACTGACAAACCTTAGAACATCCCACCTCTCATTCAATATGGCCTGCACATGGTGTTTCTGTTTATTTTGGAATCATTTTACCTAACCAGTCATGCTAACTTCAGCATGTTATTACGCTGTGTTAATGAGAAATGCTCTCAGAAAACTATTTAAAACAAATTCTACCAGCAATGCTGCTGGACCCAGTTAAATTGTGGCATCACATCAACAGATCCTTTGATGATATGACTGATAAGATTTTGTTCTCCAAAGAGTGTCTGTAAATAAAATAATAATAATAATAATAATAATAATAATAATAATAATAATAATAATAATAATAATAATAATTTGCATGCATTGACCAGTAAATGCTTTATAGTTTTTATCATATGCTCATGACAGACATAAAGGTTGCCCATGCAACAGATTTTAATAAGAGCTTGTTGAAAAGACTTACATGTAGATCATGCACACTTAGACAAATACATGATATATCTAAGTCCTTCCCAGGGAGGGTGTCTCATACTTTGACCTTCTCCCAGGTGGCTACGCACAATCAGCATCATCCTGTTTCTAAACAAGCAAGACCTCCTGGCTGAGAAGATCCGGGCTGGGAGGAGCAGGTTAGAAGATTCTTTCCCTGACTTTGCTCGGTATCAGACCCCACTCGATGCTACCGTGGAACCAGGAGAAGATCCAGAGGTGGTGCGCGCAAAGTACTTCATCAGGGATGAATTTCTAGTGAGTTGTTCATTCTAGTTCAGTTCATTTGAGTGATTTTTGTTTTTGTTCTATGTACATGGCATTGAGAGCCTAGTTGAGTTTTGTTGTGAATAATGCTTTGGAAATCGCTTTAGGTAATGCATTGAATGTTTTCTTCTTTTTATCTCTTTCTCTAATTTGTTGAATTACTAATGAAGATGATATAAAATTCTAAGATATAGAAAGAGAGAGAGAGAAAAAGAAAATCTGAACTTGATTTTAAACACCTCTCCCCTCACCCATTTGCAGAGGATAAGCACGGCAAGTGGTGACGGCAAGCATTATTGCTACCCTCACTTCACATGCGCCGTGGACACGGAAAACATCCGCCGAGTGTTCAATGACTGCAGGGACATAATACAAAGGATGCACCTCAGACAATATGAACTTTTGTGATGGCCAGTAGGTGTGGGTACTGCGGGCGGCAACAGTATAGCTCCGTGCGAGCGAGCGAGGCAGGCAGGCTGGGTGGAATGGGGCGGGGGATCCGGGAGGACGGAGTGACCCTCCCCGTCTAGTCTCCTCAGAGGATGGTTCTCGCTCCCTCAGGACTTCCTCCCCCCCTCTCCGCCCATGAAAGCTTTTCCTGCGCCTCAAGCGTGGCACAACATCAACTTTCCTCAACCCAGTTTTTGGTTTAGGTCCTCGTTTTGTTTTCTTACAAAAAATAAAATAAAAAAAGATATGAACGCTACAATGTGATTGTAGATATAGATCAATGGTATCCCCTCCCCATGCCCCCTGCCCCCACCCTTGCCCCTTTCCTTTTTCCCCTTGTCCTCCTCCTCCTCCCTCGCCCACTCCCTTCACCCCCAAATATGGAAGATCTCTACATATTGATGAAATAAATCTTCTCTTGCTCTATCTCTCCTGGATGTGCGCAGTGGCCGCCCCAAGCCACTGCTCCACAGGACTCTCTTGTGATGCAAATTCAAGCTCAAAATCTTTCTCAACTTCTTAACCACGGAGTACTGACTGCTTCACAGTACTCCGTGGTCAAGTTCCTCCCACTCGCTTCCCCCCCACTTTTCTCTCGGAAACATTACGGCCTCTCCTTTGAGCAATTAGCGGAACTCTCCCCTTTTTTTCCCCCCGTGATAGATATTGATACCTTGGATGATGAAACTGGGATACTTTTACATGGACATACAACAGAATTGTTCCAAACGTAGACTACTTAGCGCGTGATGTATCCTTGTCAAGCATATTCACCCACCTCCCCTCCCCCATCCTCCAGCCCCAGTTCTACCTTTGCTCCCTGCCCCTTCCTCTCCCCCACCCCCTCCCTTCTCCCCAATCATCGGACAACCTTTGCCGTTTATTATTTGTTTTCCCCCCACCACAGATGATCTAGTTTCCACCACAATGCCACATTGGACTCCTAGCCCCCCTTTCAGTCCCTCCTCCTCTTCCCCTCTCTTTCTCTGTGTCCCCTATTCCTTTTTCTTCGTCCCTCTTCCCACTATACCTCTTTCTGCTCTGCCCCACCCCCACCCCCACCCCCAAAGCCCACTTGGATCTACTGTATGTGCCCCTTTTCCCCTCCACTCCCCCCTTCCCCCTCCCCCTTTCCCAGTTTAGCAACTGCCCAACTCTTCAAAGTTAGGAGTATTGTCAATTGATTGTGTGCAAAATTAAAAAAAAATCTCTCTTGATTTAGAAGTCTTGTTTCACAAAAAATAAAAAACCTTAAAAAAAAAAAAAAAAAAAAAAAATGTTCTGTCTCATGCTTTTGGTGTCCATATTTTTTGCTAATTTTATAAATATATATAATATAATAATATAATATAATATATATATATATTATGTTGGTGGTATGTGAGCCTATATTTATGTCGGAGGGCGTGGAGTGAGCTCAAAGTCTTCGCCCTGTCAGTCTGTCGTAGGCATGGCAATTTTATGAGTTTTTATCTGTTTCTATTTATTTTATCTGTCAAACACACCAGAGAACTGCTTTTGTGACTCTTTGCTTTTGTGGAAGAAATCTCAATTAGAAGGAATTTATTTTGTACTTTTTTAATTTATTAAGTAATAAGTGCAACCAAGTAGACTGGTGATAATTCTTTGTGTAGACGTGAATGTGTTTTTAAAGACCCACCAAATTGTGCTATAACAACTGAGTTATGGATCAGTTTTTGCAACCAAAAATTTTTTTTCTCCCTCCCCCAAGCTTTACAAATTTCACTACTGAGTAGTCTTTAAAAAAAGAAAAAAAAAATAATAAAAATAAAAACTTGTGTTTCAACTGCTGGCACCTCTCTCTTCTGACCCTCAAGAGGCATGTTTACATCCAATTTTCTTCGGTTCCAGTTCTTGCCGTGACGCCACTCGGATCTCAACCAAACTTGGGAGGGAGCGGCCGTTTCACGCTAACTTTCTGATTATTTGTTTTATTTGGTCTTTTGGTTTGTCTGTTCTTTATCATTGTTATTACTCCAATGGATGTTTTTTTCTTCAGTCATATTACCAATGTTGTATTTTGGTCTGCATTGCGTTGGGCGGCAGGAAGGTGAGAGGTGCTGGCATACAGGAGGGCGTGAATGAACCCCCCCTCCCCCTTGCAGTGAGTAGTGGGAGCTCAACTGGTCATTGTGTGCCTCGGTTGCCTTACTCAGGCATCCAGGCAGGAACAGCGGCTGTGGCTTGGGCTCTCAATCCTCCACGCGATGTGCACGCTGTATTGGCCAGCAGTGCATTGGCGGATGGCAGCGAAGGAGGCTGTCTTTGCTGTGCTGAATGTAGGAGTTATGGAAATGAAAATGAGTAATATACATCTGTCAAATGGTGACAAGTGAAAGTTTTTTTTTTTTTTCTTTTTTTCATGTATCTTCTTATTTTAATCCTTTAATTTCCTTGTCTATTTTCATGTTTTCCTGTGTAGGATGAGGATGTCTGAACAACTTTGTGGGAAAAAGAAGTTTACTTGAAAAGTGCCAATATTGTACCCTAGGCTGAGAGCATAGGTGTAGCGGTGAGTTTGACGCACCAATTGTGTGAGTTTGGGCGGTGGTGTTGGACGGCACCGGGTGGTGGTGTTGTCGCAGGGTTGGTGCCGTGAGTCACTGTGGTCAGTCTAGTTGGTGGCTGGGGGGAGGGAGCCAGGGCCCCCCGTGCTCCCTGGAGCCCATGGCCCCTCCCGAACCGCCAGCCATTCCGCAACATGATAGCCGTGGTAATATTGGATTGTGGTTCTGAGGCCTGATGGGTTACCCACAACCACGTCAACATCGTTTACCACGCACCTTAGTTAGGTGGCTACCGCTGTGGTCCCTCTACTTTGCCTGTACAAATCCCTTGTTTAGTCTGCCCCCAGGGCATAAACACCAGCTTGTGTTTTATGTTAGAGGCTTGTGTAGTGCGCCTAGAACACCAGATTGGTTTAGCTGCGCTTCAGTCCCAAATAGTCTCCAGGGAGCATCCCCCCCTCCCACCACCTCCACCTGCCCCTCCTCCCTTTGAGCTCCACCCCTTCCTAGGGATCCCGTTCTCCTGGCCTGCTCTCCATGCCACGTTGCCTCTGCTGGCATCCCATGGCTGTCTCCCTGCCATGCTGCCCCTTCTAGCTCTGCCCACTCTATTCCCGACTGCCCCTCCTCCTGGTACCCCTCCCTCCCCCTCCCTCTGTCCCTCCCCGGCCCCCGAGAAACCCTGCCGTGAAGCCCCTCCCCGAGTCCCCAAGCCCTTTCTGGTTAGCAGGTAATGTTAATGGCCTCCTTGGCTGATAACCCCCTGCGACGTCCCACCCGTAGAGACCAAGCCCAAACTGGTAGCCAACTCAGGCGGGAGGGAAATTCTGCTCGGAACTTGCCCCCCCAGCTTGATCCTTCTATCGTCACAATCCTCCCCGTGTAGTTATAACCTATTAAAAAAGTGTTACAGAAAATTAGAATACCTGATTTTATGTAATTGAATGTGTTTAGTTAATGTATACCAGCTCTGTGTATTGCTTTGTATCATGGCTAAAGTGTAGGCATACCTCTGGTTTAACAGTGAAGCAACAAGATCAGCTGCAGGAGTGGTGTGGGTGCGGGGCCAGTCGTCCTCCCTTTCCGACCCCCTCCCCGGGGGCTGCGGCCTGGCATGCGTCAGGCCCCATGGTCGGCTGTCCCCCTTGGGTCGAGGTGCCGCTTTTGGAGGTGCAGGGGCTCCGCACACCCCGGGGGCTGCCCGTGGGCTGCCAACTTGTCTCGTCTCCCAGTGTTGGTGGCCCACTCACCCCCAGCTGCCCCCGCAGGTAAGCCCGCCCCTGCACCCCCACTCATGCACGCCCACCGCGCCCGCACCACCATAACACGTGGAAGCGGTTACTCGGATCCTGGGTTAACATTACTATCCTAGCACGTCAAATATATATTTCAGAAGTATATTTCAGATGAATTTATTCAAATGCTGCGTAATGGTCACTGTAAATTGTGTAATTGTGAATAAATTTACAATGTCTTATTTACAAGAAGCCTTTGAGTTTTCATTTTCCCTATCAAATTAAGGATTGCTGTATCCTAAGAAAACTGATGATTCCAAGATCTGCATTAAGCAGCACATTAATGACCATTAACACCAAAATGTAACAATTTGGAATAAAACCAGTTTCAACAAGCTATTTTGGCAAATGCTGTTATTATTGCTTGCAAGTCAAAAAAAATATTTTCCATCTAGTATGTGAACGTCTATGGTAGCTTGGTACATTAAGTTTCTCGAAAGACTTCAGGGTGTTAAAGGTCCAATGCAAACTTTTGAAAGCATTTAAATGATTATCTGCTAGTTATGCACTGATTGTATCACAGTATGAGAAGAATGTCATTGAAAAATTTCTGCTGTGTCAACATCTAAGGTCATTAGTGGTGTATTCTAAATATAGCGAGAAGATACAGCTTGGAGGGTGAATCCCCCAGAGAAGGATTTTTTTTTGTTCCCAAGGCAATGTTTGTGGATTCCCAGAATGGTTAATGATCAAAGCAAATAACTGTACCAAACATCAGAAGTCATACATGCCTTTAGCTATCTTGTTTGTAAGGGCCAATCAGGTTGAAGCGACCAACGAACAAAAGATGGCAAAGTGTACCCTATATACTAAATGTATACTTTGTTTTTCATGTGAAGTAACCGTAGTATTTCTATTTTTTTCTTAATAGTTGAAAGAAACAAATGTGCTAGTCATCAAAGGTCATAGACGTAAATATGTAATATTTTCAGGGAGTAATCTGCTGTCTATATTAGAGTTGCTAAAATGTCATTGGTAACCAGTGTTTTCAATTTTATTGAAACCCAAATTAATGAAATATATAAATTACAACCACTATATAAGGGTTACAAGTTGCAATCTAGATATGTAGTATTTAATTTAATTTGCTTTAATGAAAGAACTACCTTTTTAAATTCAGGAAAATTAATATGTGGGAGTTAAATCCCCAACTCCACCTCTATTTCTGTACAGCCTATAATAGCACACTCCAATATACTAGACTGAAAACACGGTGCTCGAATACTATTAACGGTGACCCCATCGACAGGGATGGAAGGAAGGAAGGAAAAGAAAGGAAAGAAACAAACAAACTGTAACAGGCACTATAAAGTATTGGCAATGACATTCGTAGGGCAGCACTAATCTGAATGTATGCGCGTGATTATATATGTATGTATGGTGTGTGTGTGTGTATGTATGTACTTTTGTAGTATTTTGACGGTAGCACTACTCTTGATGTGTGCGGGTGATTGTTTGTTTGCTTACGTATGTATGTGTGTGAATTCCATGGATGCACTTCTTTTATCAGATGTTTGATCAGTGAATTTATGAAAGAAACAGAGGGATCTGAAATACAAAATATTTTTAGGTCTCGTCAACGCCCAGCTTTATGGCATAAACATTATCTAGGTTTATAATTTATTTTAAAAGGCCGTTATGTGTTAGTTAATATCTATAAACTATTTATTAACCAATAAGTAGTTCTCTTATGAAAATAGAAAAAAAGAAGAACGAAGGTTGGAGAATAAAACGATTACTTTGAAATATCTGTTCATCATTTCAAAAAATATTTTATTTTGTACTTAAATTTCTATAAAATGTGACAAATTAGCTTATTCACGACATACAACATACGTATATATATATGTTGAATTCAATATTCCTTGGTCCACAAATTCAATAAAAAACACATCAAATCCAATGTTTCCATTTTTTTTTTTTTTTTGCAATGAAGAACATTACCATTTTTCTTTTCACCATATTAGCAAATTTCATTAGACTATGTTAATATCTGTTAGTTTTTCTGTCAATATAAACCGAAAAGTTGTCAGATTATTTACAGTCTACTTGTTTCTGGATAAAAGCTCTTATACATATATTAGCTGTAGTTTTATAAACAAATTAAGAATATACATAAAATATATAAAGAATGTGAAATTTATGTAAATGGCGAAATTCCTACATATTCACTCATTCTTACAATCAATAATTCCTGTTTCAACACCATAGTTACCATCCACGCTTCAGCACCACCATAATCATCACCCAATGCTTCAACACCATAATTATCATCCTCGTTCCAACACTAATATAACTATATTTCAACAACATAACTATCACCCAGGTTTCAACACCATTATAATTATCACCCGTGCATCAACACCGATATAACTATCATCCTTATTTCAACACCAACATAATTATCTTCCTCGCTTCAACGCCATCATAATTATCACACCCATGCATCAACACCAACATAACCAGCATCCTCGTTTTTAACATGACAGTCACGCATGCTTCAACACCAACGTAACCTTCACCCAAGTTCACCCATCCTTCAACACCAATATCTAAGCAATTAAGCTTTAATAACAATATAATTAAGTCACGAGAGCTCTTGCATCAATATATAATTAGACGTCTAACATCATTAGTCATCCACTCTTCACCCGTAAAATGATTAGTTAAACCTTATCTAATAAAAATTAATTTCAACATTAAAAAAGAGAAAGATAATAAAACTACGTATCAAAATCAACTTTTCTGGAATTGAAAAAAAGCAAGAAAGAAAGAAAAAAAGAAAATGGATATGAGCATCAACTTTTCTCTAAAAATAAAAATACTAGAGAGAAAAAAGGGAGTAAAAAAAAGTAGCAATCACTTGCTACATTCGAGAAAATATTTTTAAAAAATAAAAAATGAAAGAAAGAAAGAAAGAAAGAGAAAGAAGAAAGAAGAAAGAAAGAAAGAAAGAAAGAAAGAAAGAAAAAGAAAGAAAGAAAGAAAGAAAGAAAGAAAAGAAAGAAAGAAAGAAAGAAAGAAAGAAAGAAAACTAAAAAAAAAAAGGAGCAGATAATCCTTCATCCCATTCACGCCGCAGGACCCCCAAAGTGCGCCATGGTCTCCTGCAGGGTCCTGCCTTTGGTCTCGGGGACAAAGAGGACGCAGAAGAGGAAGTTGACGGCACACAGCCCGCCGAACAACCAGTAGGCGCCGTAGTCGTGGATGGCGTCCTGGGAGAGAGGGAGGGAGAGCCTGTTTAGTGCGTGGGGGCGAGGTGGTGGGTGAGGGAGGGGAAGGGGAAGGGGAAGGGGGGGAAGGGGAAGGGGAAGGGGAAGGGGAAGGGGAAGGGGGAAGGGGAGGGGAAGGGGGGGGGGGGGAGGAGGGAGGGAGGGGGAGGGAGGGAAGAAGGGAGGGTGAGAGAGAGAAGGAAGGGAAGTGAAGAAGGAAAAGGGAGGGAGGGAGGGAGAGGAAAGGAAGGAAAGGGAAAAAAAGGGTGGAAGGGGAAGGGAGAGGGAGGGAAGGAAGAAAAAAAAGGGAGAGGAGGAAAGGAAGAGAGAGGGAGGGAAGGATGAAAAGAAAGGGAGAGGAGAAGGAAGAGAGGGAGGGAAGGATGAAAAGAAAGGGAGAGGAGGAAGGAAGAGAGAGGAGGAAGGATGAAAAGAAAGGGAGAGGAGGAAAGGAAGAGAGAGGGAGGAAGGATGAAAAGAAAGGAGAGGAGGAAAGGAGGAGAGGGAGGGAAGGATGAAAAGAAAGGGAGAGGAGGAAAGGAAGAGAGAGGGAGGGAAGGATGAAAAGAAAGGGAGAGGAGGAAAGGGAGGGAGAGGGAGGGAAGGATGAAAAGAAAGGGAGAGGAGGAAAGGGAGGAGAGGAGGGAAGGATGAAAGAAAGGGAGAGGGAGGGAAGGAGGAAAGGAAGGGAGAGGGAGGGAAAGGAAAAGAAAGGAAGGAGAGGGAAGGAAGGATGAAAAGAAAGGAAGGATGAAAGAAAGAGGAGGAAAGGAAAGGGAGAGGGAGGGAAGGATGAAAAGAAAGGGAGAGGAGGAAAGGAGGGAGAGGGAGGGAAGGATGAAAAGAAAGGGAGAGGAGGAAAGGAAGGAGAGGAAGGAGAAAAGAAGGAGAGGGAGGAGGATAGAAAGGAGGGAGAGGGGAAAGGGAGGGAGAGGGAGGAAGGATGAAAAGAAAGGGAGAGGAGGAAAGGAAGGGAGAGGGAGGGAAGGATGAACAGAAAGGTGAGAGTGCAGAAGAGGGAGAATAGATCAGAGGGTGGGAAGAGAGAAGAAAGGGAAATGAGAAAAAATAATAGAAATGAAATAATTAAATACATAATGCATACCAAAATAAATCATAATACAACAAACAAATATAATAATGAAAAAAATAAAAATAAAAATCACACCCAAAGTCAAAACAAACATATATCTGTTAATTTTATTTTCTTCCGAATCACTGATCGGAAATTTCAAGCGAAATTATACAAACAAAAAAATAAATGAATAAAAAATAAAAATAAAAATCACACCCAAAGTCAAAACAAACATCTATCTGTTATTCAATTTTATTTTCTTCCGATGTCCCTATCACTGATCCTGGAAATTTCTCAAGCGACCCTGCCCTTTTTTCCTCCTCCTTTCCTTCCCTTCCCCTTTTTTAATCCCTTCTTACTTTCTTTCCTTCCTTTTTTTACTTTCCCTTCCTTCCCTTTTTTTTACTTTCAGTCCTTCCCTCCTCTTCTCCCTCTTTCACTATCCCCCTCTCATCTTTCTTCACTCACTCACTCAGTCCACTTCTCACTCTCTCTCTCAATCCTCTCTCCTCTCTCTTCTCTCCTCTCTCCTCTCTCTCTCTCTTCCTCTCTCTCTCTCTCCTCTCTCTCCTCTCTCTCTCGTCTCTCCTCTCTCTCTCTCTCTCTCTCTCTCTCTCTCTCTCTCCTCTCTCTCTCTCTCTCTCTCTCTCTCTCTTCTCTCTCTCTCTCTCTATTTACCATTTTGTGTTTTCATTTCTCCTTTTTTCTTGCTTTCTTTTTTTCTCCTCACCATCTCTCCCCCTCCCCCTCCCCCCTCCTTCCCCCCCTTCTTCTCTCCTCCCTCCCTCCCTATCCCTCCAATCCCTTTCCCTCCTCCCTTCCTATCCTATCCCTTCCCTCTCCTCTCCTCTTTCTCAAAAAGAAGAGAAGAGAATCGTGGCGCAATTAATCACTTCATCAGATAATATTCTTATCTTTCGAATTACTGCAATACTTCGTGGGGGTGAATTATTGTTGCCATTCTTATCATTATTGCTTTGCTGTTTCAAAGTTGGTATTCTCTAGTATTTTTTACTCATAGGTAATAGGATAAAAATAGGAAAATAGGAAAAGGAATAGAAGAGAGAGAGAGAGAGAGAGAGAGGAGAGAGAGAGAGAGAGAGAGAGAGAGAGAGAGAGAGAGAGAGAGAGAGAGAGAGAGAGAGAGAGAGAGAGAGAGAGAGAGAGAGAGAGAGAGAGGGAAGGAGGAAGGGAGGGGAAGAGGAAGAGGAGGGGGGAGGAGGGAAGGAAGGAGGGGGGAGGAGGAAGAGGAGGGGGGAGAGAGGAGGAGAGGGGAGGAGGAGAAGGGGAGGAGAGAAAGAGAGGAGGAGAAGGAGGAGAGGAGAAGGAGAGGAGGAGGAGGAAGAGAAGGAAGAGAAGGGAAGCGGAAGAAGGAGAAGGAAGGAGAAGGAGAAGGAGAAGGAGAAGGAGAAGGAGAAGGAGAAGGAGAAGGAGAAGGAGAAGGAGAAGAGAAGGAGAAGGAAAGGAGAAGAGAAGACGGAGAAGAAGACGCAGAAAAAGAAAAAGAAGGAAAAGAAGACGAAGAAGGAAAGGAAAAGGAAGGAAAAGAAAGGAAAAGAAAAGATGATGAGAAGAATCAAGAAAGAAAAGAAGAAAAAGAAACCGTACCTGGAGAGGAGCGAAGACGAAGGTAACAATAAACACGAAAGTCCAGTTGAGAGTCGTCGCCATGCTTCCCGCCGCCTCTTTCACGTTCGGGTAAAACAACTCGCCTGAAAGTATTCAGAAAATATGTTTTTACAGTAATAGACGTACATGATAAAAGAGACATTATATGAAAAATAGTATATGAATTAATATTCACTTAGATACGTAAAATATACATATCAAACAAAGTATTTACATGATAATCTATACGATATGCTACTGCAGTACCAAGTCATCAGTATACTATCTATTAATATACCATCCAGAACTCAGTATCCAGAAATAAATATAAACAATTACATTACTTAATTATACTGTCTTCGGAAAATTTATTCAGAGGTGTGGACATAATATTAATTAAAGTAAAATCCATATTACTATACAGAAAAAAAATAAGCAATTACATTACATAATTATAGTGATTCTGCGGAAAATTTATCCAAAGAGATGTGAACATAATATTAAATAAAATCCAACATTTTAAATAAATGAACTGATAATTACGGCAATTTGGAAAACCATAGTAACTATTATAGAAATTAGGAAAATTAAATAAATAATTCTCTGTTGAGTGCATCTAGGAAAATATCAACAATTAAGTACACAAGAAAATAAACAGTGAAAAGTTAAAAATCATTTTTCGACAAACACACAAATAGTAAAACCTTACAAAAAACATTATCGTTCAATCTAAACGACTGACCACATAAGATAAAACACGATAAAAAAAGAGATAAGAACTGATGATATGACTTTCGACCATGTAGAATGTCACTGCCATATCGATAGATAATCAGCCTTATCTTGTCAGTGATTGATTAGAAGGTCTGTCCACACTAACCTAATTGGACAATATCTTGTGTTTGTTTTTGCTTCGGGAGATCATGTGTGGAATAATATTCTAAGATTTGCCTGTTCACTGTGGCATTATCATCATCATTATTATCAATATAATTTCATTAACGTCATAATTATGCCATTTCTTTTAATACTGTTAAACTTCATTCAGTAATTATATTGTGATGATGACACGGAGTACCTTCTACCGAACTTCTGATCTTATCATTAAAAATGGTATTTCCATAGGCAGCAAAAACAGTTCTTTATCGGGTACCTTGAAGTATTTGCTACATGATATATAGCCAATGGCGTTATCGATAAAAAAAAACAACCATTTCCTTTTATTTTCTTATAAAAAAAATATTTTTTCGACCGAAGAAATCAAGAACTACCCTTCACTCGCAAGTAAAGTTATAATTTTTTCATCTTATTTTGGAAAACCATGCAGATATTTGTAGAGGAATCTGTAAACAAGGCTGAAAGTACATTTATACAAAGAACGCTTTTCCTCTTTCCCTAAAACAGTTTATAATATCACATTCCGTTCAATATCAGGAAAGAAACTTTGCTTCTCATCTTCAACTCTGACTACCATGACTTTTAGGATAAAATAATAACAAAGAAGCATTGATGGCAAGAAAAACAATGTACACTCCATGTGTGATTTGGTGAATTAAAGGGATAATGATTTGGTGAATGGAAAATGTTTCAGAATCCGGGGCGATTTCCCCATTTTTCTTTCTTTCCTGAACCTGAATACCCTATAGTCTATCTAATCACTGGAAGGGAAGTCTCATTCGTTTTGGTATTCTACGTCTGTAGGGGTAGGTGAGACCCTTTTTTTTTTCTTTGATGCAGTATTATTTTGCCAAAATTACTCGACATTGCATAATTTTCAATGCTTTGAGTTTAATCCTGCTATCGATCTGGCATTTTTTTGGTAGAAGATAGAAAGATTTCTCTTCTTTTTCTCGTAGGCATTTTAATGGAACAGTAAGGTAGGGCGATGGAAAAATAGTTCTTTAGACTCTTCCCTTGAAATCTTTCAGGTCACTAATTTTTGAGATTAACAATCAGTTGTATTATTAGTATTAACAATATTATCATTATTACTATTATTGTTGTCGTTACTACTACTATTTCTAATACTTCTACTACCATCATCACTATTATTTTGGGCGTGTACCTTCTTTCGATAATCCAGTCAGCTTAACGGTACTCATGAAAATAATCACGGCTTATCACTGGAGTGACTTCATGTGTAACCTGGGTACTTTGCTAAATCCAAGGTATGTTTACACAGGTATATGCACTCATCTTGATGAAAATCCTAGTGGCCAACTTGAGAGCTAGTTATCAGAAGTAAAGACAAAATTCTCTTTTCTTTATGATAACGAAGCCTTCTTTGCCATCAATAGCAGTCAGAATACTCTAGGTAAAAAGACGATTTTGTTTTTGGGTTCAAAAGGTTAAATGGAAGTGGAGCTACCTGGTTATAAGTTCCTTGATGAAAACCAACATAAAGTCTTTTAACTTCCTGATATCTATTCTGTGTTACTTGCTACTCACATTCATCAATCTCATTCATTTCTAAATATCCTTCACTCCACTTTGTCATAGTTACTGTACTCATTGACTTACTCTACCTTTCTCAAACCTCAAGCCTCAATTTTATTCACACGTGCAACTCTACGCAGTCGCTAACTTACCCATCATGACCCACGGAATAGGTCCATAGCCAATGGAAAAGGCAGAGATGAAGATCATGAGAGAAGTGAGGGGCAGCCATCCTAGAAATTCTTGAGCAAAGGACTCGTTCGAGGACTTGATGTAAAAGAAGACGCCGAGACTGACTGTGTGTGAGAGAGAGTTTGCAAATTGGAGTGACAATTGTTACCTCTACCATGATTAATAATGATGCTAATTAATTCAATCATTTCCCTAGAAACAAGCATATAAAACCATCTCAACAATTATACGAAACCTCATTACCATCAACACCGTGACCAATCCCCCCCCCCTCAATATATACATAATATTCCCCCCAATAATTACAGATTACTAATTACAGTTTGCAAATTGGAGTGATAATTGTTACCTGTTTCATGCATAATAATAATGATGCTAATTCTAACAATAATTACCCTAGAAGCAAGCAATATAAACATCTCAACATTCATCAACCAATCCCCCCCCCCCAGTAATTACAGACTACTAAACTCTTTTTACCAAACACTGCACAATCACCCTCAGATACTCACCTATGGAAACTGACATGGTAAAAGCAGAGAAACAGAGCAACAGCTTCCTGCCGGCTCGGTCGATCAGGAGAGAACCCGCAGCTGTCGCGATGACCTGCACAATGCCTACAATAATGCTGCTCAGGTCATCTGATATGCTGGTTCCTGAGGCCTAGGGGATGGAGATAGGCCTAGGTAGTCTGGAGGAAGTATTGGAATGGTGGATCTTGTATTTTTCAATTTTAGACCTAATTAAGGTGAAATACTGTGATCATATAAATATTTTTTTAAGGGATTTTTTTTTCATTGACAAAAGACAAAATCGTTTTATCAGTTTCATTCAGGAATTCCAGTTTGGGAACTACTGTATCTGAGTGAGTATACCCTCATGTATTCAGTCGTCATTATATATTAAGAATTGGTAAGATGAAAATAGTGATGATGATGGTAATGGTGACGATAACAATGATAATGGTGAAGATAAGTGAAGTGATGCTAATGGTGACGATGAAGATCATGATGATAAATCATGACGATGATAGATCCATGACGATATACTGACGACGACAATACGATCCAATGACGATGATACGGCAATCCTGATAATGACGACGACGACGATAACCAGAAAAAAAACAACACAACTAACCTGGAAGATGAGATTAATGTTATATATCACAGCGTTGACCCCCGCGAGCTGCTGGAAAACCATAAGGGCGAGGGTAATGGCCAAGGGCTTCAGGATATAAGGCTCCCTGAGATCAGATAAGGAGACCTTGTTCTTGGCTGCTTCCTCCAAGGACTCCTTCAGGGCTTTCATCTCTGGTTCGATGTCGTAGGATTTTCCTGTAGGTGAGAGGGCGTGAGGTTAGGCAGAGGAGGGGAAACGAAGAGGGGGAAACGAGGGAGAGAGTGAGGGAGCAACATGGAAAGAAAAGAGAGGAAAGGGAGTGAAATATGAGGAAAAATAGAGGTAGAAGAGACGAAAAGAATAGAGACAGGACATTGTGAAGAGAGATAAAAGACAAAAAGAGAGGAAGCGAAATTGACAGGAAGAGAGACAAAAAGAGGATGCGGGAGAAATATATAGAGAAAAGGAGAAGTGAAACATAGAAAAAAAGTGAAAAAATAGAGAGAGGACGAGAAACGGGATCAGAAATCCCTCAAAAAAAAAAAAAAATCAACAGAAATACCAGTGAATCATGAAAAAATCGGCCAAAATCAATGGAAAATTCGCAAAGAATGAAAATGAAAACAAAAAAATATATAAGACAACCGAATCACCAACAATAAAAAACAACTACCAAACACAACAACCACCTCGAAAATACTGCATAGACTGCTCGCTTCCTCTTGACAGCAGAAAGGTGGGAGATTCCTTGATGAAGATCGCCAACAGGAGGTAGACGCCCCCAACGGCCGCGCAGACGAGGACCAGCCACCGCCAGGACTCCACGACGGCGCCGAAGAGGTAGGCGTAGAGGATGCCGATGGTGATGAAGAGTTGGAAGCCCGAACCTGGAAAAGGAATAAAGAGAAAGGGAAAGGAATAAGAGAAAAAGGAAAGGAAAAGAAAGGAAAAGAGAAGAAAAGGAATAAAAAGAAAGAAAGGAAAGGAATAAAAGAAAAGCGAAAAGAGGAGAAAGGAAGGAGGAAAGGAGAAAGGAAGGAAAGGAAGGGAGAAAGGAAGGAAGGAAGGAAGGGAAAGCAAAGGAAAAGAAAGCAAAGGAAAGGAGAGGAGGGGAAAGGAAAGGAGAGGAGAGGAAAGGAAAGGAAAGGAAAGGAGAGGAGGGAAAGGAAAAGGAAGGAAGGAAAGGGAAGGGAAGGGGAAAGGAAAGGAAAGAAAAAAAAAAAGCGGGAAGGTTAGTTTTGGGTTGTTTTGACTGGTTAACATTTTTTTCGTTATTGTTGTTATGATGTTATTATTTATTGTTTGTAACAGTAGTAATATTTCTTCTTATTGTTGATGATTTAGTTGTCCTATATATATTCGTTAATTGGTGGTGGGAGTTGTTACTGTTGGGCGTTGTTGTATGCATTCTTTATTTCGCATTTTAATTTGTGTTATTACTTTTTTTTTTTTTTTTTTTTTTTTTGTGTTATGGATAATCATTATAGTATTGTCGTTTATTATCACGTAATAGTATTGTCATTATTGTTAATATAACTAGTATTATTGTCATTATTGTTAATATAACTAGTATTATTGTCATTATCATCATTATCATTATTATTACTAATTAATCATTATTATCATCACCACCGTTTAGTATTACCATCATTAATTTTCCAATTTCATGCCAATTATCATCACAAACATTATCATCAATCACGAATTCCACTGAAATATTAGAATAATCACTATTTACTTCCCATTAAACCTTAGAGAGGCTTTAATGTGGAATTCAGTTGATATAAAGTATATATCAGAATTGCAAAGCTTGAGAAGCCAATAGGTTTCCATCTTTCGAAAGCGATGACAGAAAACGGGTCTTCAACCATTACGAGAGGGTAGACTTGTCAAGACAGGATTATATATCAGTATTCTCAATATGAGGATTAATATATCATAAAAAATTGATAAAACATGAAGTGAGAGGGTAGACTTGTCAAGACAGGATTATATATCAGTATCCACAAATATGAGGATTATATATCAGTTTCCAAAAATATGATAAAATTATCAAGTATGAATAATAATAATAATAATGAACGAATACAAACAAAATTAACAGCAACAACAAAAAAACGTGACCAAAGATATGAACTAAGAAAAATAACTGAACAAAGACAACAAAAAATGTGATAAAAATATGAAAAATGAATAATAACAATGCACAGACAAAAA
The DNA here is from genome assembly GCF_003789085.1 of Penaeus vannamei. Classification (NCBI taxonomy): domain Eukaryota; kingdom Metazoa; phylum Arthropoda; class Malacostraca; order Decapoda; family Penaeidae; genus Penaeus; species Penaeus vannamei. The sequence continues at coordinate 100,210 of NW_020869853.1, forward strand.
CAACAACAAGACATACCCAATGCACCACGTATGTCTTTCGAAGCATACTCAGTGGTATAAGTCGGGCATACTAAGGAGGTGATTCCAGTGCAGAGGCCACATAGCACACGGTCACAAATCCGATATTCTGTGCAAAACCTGCGAGGATTAATGGTAAAGTATAAAGCAAATAGATGACTTGGTGAGACAAAAAAAAGAATGAATCGTGAAATTGATAAATTATAGATAAATAAATATCAAAAAGACGAAAAACAAAGCTAAAAGAAAAAACAATTGATTTCAGTACATCAATTGCTCGGCTTGTTGCTATATACCGTGATTTTAAGTTTATACAGCAATTCCTATACCTATCTGCATGCAAAATAGATGCTGATTCACCAAATTGGAGAAGTAATCAAAAGAAATTAAACTTAATCATACTTACAGAAAAACAAACACAAATGAACTTTTAATCTACATCAAATTCACCAAAAAACAAAACACTTTTAATCTAATCAATCACAAAAAAAAAAAAAAAAAAATGTAGTTCTTTCAAAACCAACTACACCAAGACCGCTCCAACTCGCTCACTTTTTCCTTTCCATCAAATTCCAGCTCTGTTCCCTTTAATCAATCGTATTTTGTTCTTCTGTGTCAGTTATAAGCTCTATCTAAACCATTTATACTTCAACTAATTTCTGCTCCTATTTCTAAACTAGCCATGCCTCTTGTCTCTTAACAAATCACTATTTTCTCTAACCCAATCATCCTCTTACAAACCCGTCCAAATCGTATTACAACTCTTCTCTCTAAATCAATCACAATTATTTCTATACCAGTAACATCTCTTTTTTTCTGTAAGGTTCTAGTCGCTAGCACTATCAATCTAAGATCCACTTTCAAATTCTCTTTTGAAACCATTCGCTGTTCATTTTTTTTCTTCCAAATCACACCTCTCTTTAAATCAATCGTAGGTATATCTAAATCAATCGATGCTGTTCTTCCTAAACCAATCAATGTTTCTTCCCTAAACCAATCAATGTTTTTGTTTCCTAAACAATCGGTGTTTTTCTTTCCTAAACCAATCATATCTCCGTTATCTTCGTTAATCAAAAGTCCCTTTTCTAAACCAGTCACGCCTCCTCTTAAAATCCCTTTTCTTTCATATCACATACTCTTTTTCTAAACCAATCAAAGTTCTTTCGGAGGTAATGAACACATCTTTATAAACCAATCAGCCAGCTCCTATTTTCAAGTCAGCTGGACCTCTCCTTTCTCAACCAATCGCCATCTTTCTAAACCAGACACGCCTTTCTACAAGTCAACCCCCTTTCTATAAGCCTAACTAATCGCCCCTTCTAAAAAAATCTCCACTTGTCTCTCAACCAACTAAAGCTAATCCTAAAACCAATCAAACTCAAACAACCATTTCTTTAAAAACACACACGAAAAAACTTCTTTTAAACCGAAACCACGGCTTTCTAAGACAAACACACATACACAAACACTCCTCTTCTTTTAAATCAAACCCACGACCTCCTAAAAAAGAAACACGATACCTCTTTCCCCACCCACCACCCCTTAAACCCACCTATCAGCGCCCACCCCAGCATGAGCGGCACCAGCGAAGCCAGCATGGTGCCCTTCCTCCCCAAGGTGTTGAGACTGAAGCCGGCGATCACGCATCCGACGAGGGCCCCGGCGCTGAGCGAGGCGGCGAACCAGTTGTTCTCCATCGGCGTCAGTGTTGGGATCGATCGTTCTCCGCCAGCCACTCGGGGACGCTGGTGGTGTTCTCTGAGGTGTTCGTGGGCGGTTTGGCGAGCAGGGCGGCGCTAGCAGGGGAGGAGTATCCTATGGCTGAGCCCACGGCCATCGCGCCCATGGAGGCTGTGGGCGTGATGAGGGAGAGTTCCTAAGTTAATATTTGGGCTAAAAAAATGTTGATCTTGATGCTGTGGGTATAAATGCTTGTTATTTGGGATTAAACGTAATATCTGACATTTTGATAACATTACGTAACTGGTATTTAGATTTACAGGGGGTACTCGATTTACGAGGGAAATCCGTTCCTACGATGGCGTCGTAACCCGAATTTTAACGTCAGTCGGAACACACTTAAATACAGTTTGTGCACGTATGTACATAAGCACCGAAGTCACCAACATAGGCTAATGCAGTACGTATACATGTATTAAAGTCGTAATCTAAAACATAACAAGACACTTCTATGACGTACATGAAAACATAACTAGGGCTAACAGAACACATGGAAAACAAACTGTAAATACTGTACATGATTTCTGGCGTCGTATCCACAAAACGAGACAAGTCGAGACCCTTTATTTAGATTGATTAACTAAATAATCAGTTTGGCGACTGAAGGGTTAATTCAAGAGATAATCAAGTGATTTATCAATTGGCAGATAATTTGCTTGATTGGCTGACTGACTTTAATGACTGCACATTCGACTGATTAATCAAGTGTACATCCATTAATTTAGGTTAAACAATAGACAGACTAATGGCGGTGTGATGATTCGGTTACTAGCTGATAATCTGGCAGGTTGATTAAAATTCTTATCTGTCTTGTGACCCGGATAAAATGTTTTGACTGAACGAGGAGACTGACTGACTGATTAGCTGCATGGCTGAGTCGACTTGGATTACAGATTGATGTATTAATTCGCGTCTTATATTTTGTTTATACTTTTAATTCCTCTTTTACAATAAAGAACAGAGAAGAGAAACAGAGAAAGAGAAAGAATATTTGAGATAATTAATATTTCTTCTGAGAGTACATATCTGGTGTCTAGAGAAAATTAAGAATTTGAATTAATTAATGGACTTCTATGCATGATAAATTGCCCAACTGACTGGCACTGACACAGCATGACACAGCTCTAGCCAATCAGCTTCTGCAATAATTTTGGACTTGACCATTGGCCAATGCAGTCTACAATCGGCCAATCAGCGACTGTGATCCTCCGAATTAAGCCAATCAGCGACTGTGATGCCTCAAATTCCAGCCAATCAGCGACTGTGATGTCTCAAATTCAGCAATCAGCAACTTCTTCAAAATCCGGAAAACTAACGGAATTTAAACAAGACATACATTATCGGTGAATGAACTATTGTGAAAAAAGAAAAAAGGTAAAACAATTATAACAAAATTTACTAGAAAATCATTTCATCGCCAAGAATAGGAATATATATTATGAAAATAAGCGAGAGGTTAGAGAGAGAGAGAGAGAGAGAGAGAGAGAGAGAGAGAGAGAGAGAGAGAGAGAGAGAGAGAGAGAGAGAGAGAGAGAGAGAGAGAGAAGAGAGAGAGAGAGAGAGAGAGGAGAGAGAGAGAAAGAGAAGAGAGAGAGAGAGAGAGAGAGAGAGAGAGAGAGAGAGAGAGAGAGAGAAAGAGAAGAGAGAGAGAAAGAGAAGAGAAGAGAGACAGAGAGAGAGAGAGAGAGAGAGAGAGAGAGAGAGAGAGAGAGAGAGAGAGAGAGATAGAGAGAGAGAGAGAGAGAGAGAGAAGAGAGAGAGAGAAGAGAGAGAGAAGACACACAAGAGAGAGAGAGAGAGAGAGAGAGAGAGAGAGAGAGAGAGAGAGAGAGAGAGAGAGAGAGAGAGAGAGAGAGAGAGAGAGAGAGAGAGAGAAAAAAGAGAAGGAAAAATATAGAGCAGGAGCAAAAGAAGAGAATAAGAAAAAAAACACAAAAAAAGAGAAATATAAACTTAAGAAAGAGCAGCCGATACTGTGTCCTGTGAGCCGGTTCCTCCTCTCACTCATCCACAAGACCCAACGAAGACATCTGAATTTCGGCCATTTTTTAAAAACGATTTTCCCCCTTCGTTCTGTTGAATAAGCAAAGACATGCATATTTACCTGTAACTGTATCCTGTATTTTTTTCACATTCAGATATCATTATATTTTTCAGATACTTTAAGAGATTAGTAAGTGTGAATTTAATGGACGCTGATAAGGAAAAAAGAGGGGGATGATTTTTGTACTGAATCGGTTTTATATTTAAATGAATTTATTAGAATCAAGGTTAAAAAAAACAGCAATATAGATTTGTTCTGCAAGTTGGAATGCAGCATTGTCTTTTTCGTTATATCATCGTAACAAGTATATGGTAGGCCTATGCCGTAGGAAGCATATGGGTAGGCCTATACTGTGGCTGGAATGTTAAGGTTAGTTTACGCTGAAAGCACTTTTATCAGAAAAAAAAACATGCACGGATAGATATAGGATAAAAATCTTTTGCGTATTTTTTGTATTTTTTTCACCGCTATCTTTACAATAGTCATTCCTTCAGGGAACGCTGTGCCATAATTGATTTTTAAAAACTAAAATATATACTAGTTCTAAGAATAGCAACACTAGCGGATACTAAATAGGCAAGGTCATTATGATAGACAAAATTTGAAAAAAAAAAAACAGCAGAAACAGGAACAATATTTTAATCGGCGTCTCTGCAATCGTTAAAACGGAACAAAACATTTCAATTAACCCAGAGACACCAAACTCCTTACGTAAATATTTATCAACGAATTGGTTATTTGTCTTGTCAATCATACGGAAAATATCTGGGAATTTTATAAAAGTTTAAGAAGACACAATTTCAGATAACACGAAGCGGTATGTTGCTACGTGAAGTAAGCAGGAAGAAAAATAACATTAACTTTAAGAATATGTACTGATGTAATGTGGATTAAATATTAATGGTAAGTATTTCCTGATGTAATGTGGATATGGTAAGATGAATGTAATGTGGATTAAATATTAATGGTAAGTATTTCCTGATGTAATGTGGATTAAATATTAAATGGTAAGTTATTTCCTGATGTAATGTGGATTAATATTAATGGTAAGTATTTCCTGATGTAATATGATATAATGTTTTTAATGTAAGTTTAACTATGTCATGTGGATTAAATTATTAATGGTAAGTATATTTGATTAAAATATAATGGTAAGTATTCCCCTGATGTAATGTGGAAATATTAAGGTAAGTATTTCCTGATGTAATGTGGATTAAATAATTAATGGTAAGTATGGATATTAATGTAAGTATTTTAAATATTAATGGTAAAGTATTTCCTGATGTAATGTGGATTAAATATTAATGGTAAGTATTTC
>NW_020869853.1:120329-122829 GCF_003789085.1 Penaeus vannamei
TAAACATACATACACATGCATACACACGTACACATGCATACATACATATATATATATACTTACATACATTTACATAGATACATACGCATACTCTCGTATAAAGATATATACTGAGTTTCTTAATCTTTCCCAACTATCACATGACAAAAGGAAAAACTAAGACCATGATATTTTGCTTCTCAACACGTAGGTATCATATGATTCTCTACACAAGCCAAACTCTGCATTTTGTTGCCCTCATTTTCATTCACAGCCGAGACTTGCGAAAGTAAGAATGGGAAGTTCTCAGTAGATCTTTATAATTGCGATTCTCCTGGCAACGTTATTTGGTCGCATGTCGCTGTATTTAACTTTCTGCTTGCAAGCGCACTGCATGACCTCTACTGTGGCGTATTGCTTTTCATTTTCATATTTTCAATATTTTCACCGTCTGTCTGAGTGTCTCTGACTTTCTCCCTCCTTAACGACTATCATTTGTAAATACACAGGCGCGTGCACACACACACACACACACACACGAGTTTATATATGTACTATACTCTAGGTGTCTATATACATTATACATACAATCTTATATGCTATATATAACCGCACAAAACAACACACAACATTCATATTCAAATATTCATCCTGGCCGCGAGTTTTCTTCACCCTAGTCAACACAGTGCATGTTGACCCACGGTGTGATCACGTGTCTTTTGCCTTGCAACATTTTGTGCTTTGCAATGCATCTTTCTTCTAAGTTGATGATGCAAACCATGTCTACTTCATCATTACATGCTTAGAACTCTGACGTGTTACAAAAAGAGCAAAATATCTCGTTACTCACACTTTCTCTACCAAAGGTGTTTAAATAGTGTCTACTGGAAGCTTAAACTTGATGTCATCACTGATAGGCTACGCTTACTACGCTATTTTCTCGGCTTTACACATACGGAAGAATCTCAACAGCACTACAGCTATTTCTGTCACTGCGGTAGTCCATGCCACAAACAATGTACTAGGCCGTTCGCTAAAGAATCTGTGAATGGGCGGAGTTTGCCTGGGGTATTTGACGTACCAGGTGTACCAACTTTTCGTCCGAGGTTGGTATGCCGCGAGTCAGCTGATCAATGTAAACAAACATGACCGGCAGGGAATTTGAATGCGTTGGTCTTGCATCTTCATGGTGACTAATGGGTTCTGATTTTCGGCTTAATGGCTATGGGATGTAATGTAGGTGTTTGATACGTTTTATGCTTATGGTGTATTGTGATGGTGTATGTTGTAGTTAATGCTAAGGTAAATGTTTTCTTTATTTAAATAGATCATGTTCCATAAATGTTCCAGTGCTATTATGAAAGAGCTTTATTTAAATAATAGGTAATTGGCAAAGAGTGGCTGTGGGCTATCACAATGCTTAACTTTATGTAATTCATCGAAAAAGTAATTTTATCCTATTCCAGGATTTCTTGATCAATACCTGGTATTGTTTGATGTTAAGATGATATATTTTAAGTCAGCATTTTATACCTTTTAAGTCCGGTATGCTGTTACTGCTACTACAAATACTGTTTCTGTTACTGTTGCTACTACTATTAATGTTACTACTTCTACTACTGCATCTATAACTATGTATAATGTCTTTCGAACAACAGTAGAAAATTTACACATTTGAAGATATTCCTGTATGTAGAAAGGTATGAATGAGAATATCTTCACAATACAAGAAATGTATTTCTGACCGGTTTCGAACATATCTTCGTCCGAAATACACGTATTGCTGACGAAGAACGAAACCGGTCAGATACATCTCTTGTGTTGTGAAGATATTCACATATTCCTGTATCACATATGATGGGAAAAACTTTTGATTTATTATTAAACGTAAATTCAATCGTTTCCTACACCCTCTATTTTCTATTCACAAACGCAAGGGCTGGTTTTAATTTTGTCCTTGTGTGTAAGAGCTGTCTGTAATTGGTTTTTATGCAAATATTTCTCTGTTGAAGATTAGTCCGCTTTAGAAATAACAAAACAAAGCTTCTAGGCCTCTTTTGATAAATTATCAAACGAGAATTGAGTCGTCTCCTACATATTTATTGTTGTATTTTATTAAAAACAAATACTAATAGCGAGTAGGGATCATACATCATATTTAGATATTGTAAATTTGTAAAATTCCCGATATAATAAGCAAGATTTATTGCAATATTTACCTAGTCATAATATTACAATAGTTTATCAAAAAAGGTATATAACGATATAAATGTTTATTATAATTAGCAACATTAAATCCGAGATGTGGCAACGGAGCAGATCATAGACAAAATCGCAAAGAAAAAGCATAGGCGTTTCGTAAACATCACTCCTGATATACAGAAGCTAACCAAATTTTATATCTACCATATGTACATTAATCATGGGGAACTATTAGGAGTGACATTAGGAAATAGAGAGTGAGAACATTTAATTGGAGGGAAAAAACAATAAAAATCTGTAATAACACAAATTATTTCTT
>NW_020869853.1:127829-172829 GCF_003789085.1 Penaeus vannamei
TCTCCGAGATGGCTATAATTTCCTTAATAATATTTCGTTTTGTGGAAGAATTCGGAAACACGGAGTAGCACTGTCAAAACCTTCACTTCCGAACGGTGCAATGGGTCGTTGGGTACTGTAACAGGATTGTCAAATTTGCCGGTAGATGGCAGCTTATGCGTGACGTATACTTGTAACATCTACTCCTAATTATAATACGTATTAGTATATAACGCCTGACGTACACCGAAAATGTTCATCAAAATAAGTAGGTATTCTTGTTGTGTTGCGATGAAAACTGGAAAAAAATAACAGTGCAGTACATTTTTTAAAGAGTGACAATGGCTGATCCTGACTTTACGACTTCCATGTTTATGTAGGGTTCGCGTGCTTGTAGATAGTTCACGACCCATTTTCCTTCTTGACGTGATTCGTTGCCATCGTAAGTTATTTTAAATTTTCCCCATGTTGCAGTCATTTCCTAATCATACACTATATACAAATGTATATATATATATATATATATATATATATATATATATATATATATATACATATATATATACATATATAACATATATATATATATATATTATATATATTATATAATGTAATAAATATACTTTATATATATATAATATATATATATATATATATATATATATATATATATATATATATACATATATATATATATGTATATACATATAATGTAATATATATATATATATATATATATATATATATTATATGTCTGTGTGTGTGTGTGTGTGTGTGTGTGTGTGTACGTACATACATAAATAAATATATAATATATGTGCTATATGCTATACGTATGTATATTATACGATATCTCTCTACTCTATCTCTCTCTATCTATCTCTCTTCTATATATATATACTATATATAATATATATATATATTATATGCATATGTATATATATACATATATATATGAATATATATATATACATATATACATATACATATGTTATATGCGTGTGGTGTTTGAAATATATATAATGAATATGTATATATATACACATACACACACACACACACATGCATACATACATACATAATACATATAATAACATATAATATATATATATATATTATATAATAAATATATTATATATATTATAATATATATAGTATTACTACATAAATCCACCCATCCGCTTTTCGTGCACGGATGGATGACTCTAAGATCCTCCAACTGGATCCTTCAGCCATCCGCAGAGTAATCAGTGATCGGCGATGAATCCTGATTTATAAACATTTTAAGTCCCTTGAATGAATAGGAGAAGTACAGCGGTATAAAAGCTGCAACTTTTCTCCGTTTTAGCGTAATATCAGGCACAATTTTGTTCATTTTCACTGCCAGACACTGAAATGGTTTAGAAAAATATTTAGACGTTAATTGTTCTAGAGTAATATAATGGATACCATTGTTGTTATTTTTAACTGCATTATTTGGTTTTGTTTCATGTAGATTTTTTGTCAGTTCAAGTACATTTCGGAAATTTTCTGTTCATTTGTAATATGTAGGCGAAAATTCGTTAAAAAACCGATTTATATATTTATAAGACTTTTACTTCACATTCACACATTTCTTTCCATGAATATCTTTCTGTGGGTAATAAAAATTTCAGGTCAACAATATCTTTTATTTTCATATAACTTAACCTAAAAAACTCGTTCAGTGCTGAGTCATCTCTTGTCGTCTTCAACAGAAAACGGGAACCTCCGTGCAATGGCTGTCCTCTTTGACAGAAAATACCTCTAAAATGGTGAGATTTTCGTGAATATAAGACATGAGTGAAGTTTCAGCATGGCAAAAGAAAAAAAGGGGGATCGGTATGTAAATATGAGGTGAGCAATCAGATATATATAAGATTAGACGAGTTACGGATGAAATAGTGATGTGATCTGTGATATAGAAAATGGACAAGATTACAGTGCCTGTATAAAATTGCCTGCATTACTGAACATGGCGGTATATGTAAATAATATTCTATTTCCTTATATTGAAATATTGATCTAGTTCTTTCTATGCATAACACACCGGTCTACTGCATTTAGAACTTTTTTTATCCTGTTTACAAATGAAAGTTAGTGTTGGTAGCAGTTAGACTTCGATGGAAAGCATGGGTCTATTTTGTATCGTCTCCAGGAACTGCACATTCTTCTCTCTCCACAAAAGCACATGGTGTTTTATGCTGATCTTCTTTGGCTTTTGTTTCGCATTGGATTAATTTATATTTGCTACAAAATGAGGAAGGAAATCTCAAAAGCCCATCGGTTGCTTTAAGTTTTGTAAATCCATCCCGTCCGTGCTTTGGCAAAACCTTCGTTATGCCTTCCGTTTCTCAAGGATTCCTCCATCTCAGTCTCAGCGATGTCCTCGAACCCAAGGATCCGTTTCCGAACTCACGAAGATCCTTGACTGAGCCATGACTCTAAGATCCTCCAACTGGATCCTTCAGCCATCCGCAGAGTAATCAGTGATCGGCGATGAATCCTGATTTATAAACATTTTGAAGTCCTTGAATGAGAAGTACAGCGGCATAGAAGCTGCAACTCTTCTCCGTTTTAGCGTAATATTAGGCACAATTTTGTTCTTTTTCACTGCCAGGCACTGAAATGGTTTAGAAAAATATTTAGACGTTAATTGTTCTAGAGTAATATAATGGATACCATTATTGTTATTATTATCTGCATTATTTGATTTTGTTTCATGTAGATTTTTTGTCAGATCAAGTACTACATTTCGAAATTTTTTGTTCATTTGTAATATGTAGGCGAAAATTCGTTAAAAAAAACGATTTATATATTTGTAAGACTTTACTTCACATATACACATTTCTTTCCATGAATATCTTTCTGTGGGTAATGAAAATTTCAGGTCAACAATATCTTTTATTTTCATATAACTTAACCTAAAAAAATCGTTCAGTGCTGAGTCATCTCTTGTCGTCTTCAACAGAAAACGGGAACCTCCGTAAAATGGCTGTCCTCTTTGACAGAAAATACCTCTAAAATGGTGAGATTTTCGTGAATAATAAGACATGAGTGAAGTTTCAGCATGGACGTAGGCAATTCAAGAAAAAAAAGGGGGGGGGTTCTGTATGTAAATATGAGGTGAGCAATCAGATATATTTTAAGATTAGACGAGTTACGGATGAAAGAGTGATGTGATCTGTGATATAGAAAATGGACAAGATTACAGTGCCTGTATAAAATTTCTTCATTAGTGAACATGACACTATATGTAAATGATATTCTATTTCCTTATATTGGAATGTTCATCTACTTTTCTTTCCATGCATAACACATCGGTCTGCATTTAGAAATTCTTTATCCTGTTCACAAATGAAAGTTAGTGTTGGTAGCAGTTAGACCGATGGGAAAGCATGGGTCTATTTTGTATCGTCTTCCAGGCACTGCATAGATTCTCTCTTCTCCAGCAAAAGCCACATGGTGTTTTATGCTGGATCTTGCTTTTGTTTCGTAAAGGATTTATTTATATTTGCTACAAAATGAGGAAGGAAATCTCAAAAGCCCATCGGTTGCTTTTCGGTCTTGTAAATCCATCCCGTCCGTGCTTGGCAAAACCTTCGTTATGCCTTCCGTTTCTCAAGGATTCCTCCATCTCAGTCTCAGCGATGTCCTCGAACCCAAGGATCCGTTTCCGAACTCACGAAGATCCTTGACTGAGCCATGACTCTAAGATCCTCCAACTGGATCCTTCAGCCATCCGCAGAGTAATCAGTGATCGGCGATGAATCCTGATTTATAAACATTTTAAAGTCCTTGAATGATAGGAGAAGTACAGCGGCATAAAAGCTGCAACTCTTCTCCGTTTTAGCGTAATATTAGGCACAATTTTGTTCTTTTTCACTGCCAGACACTGAAATGGTTTAGAAAAATATTTAGACATGTTAATTGTTCTAGAGTAATATAATGGATACCATTATTGTTATTATTAACTGCATTATTTGATTTTGTTTCATGTAGATTTTTCATGTCAGATCAAGTACTACATTTCGAAATTTTCTGTTCATTTGTAATATGTAGGCGAAAATTCGTTCAAAAACCGATTTATATATTTGTAAGACTTATACTTCACATATACACATTTCTTTCCATGTATATCTTTCTGTGGGTAATGAAAATTTCAGGTCAACAATATCTTTTATTTTCATATAACTTAACCTAAAAAACTCGTTCAGTGCTGAGTCATCTCTTGTCGTCTTCAACAGAAAACGGGAACCTCCGTGCAATGGCTGTCCTCTTTGACAGAAAATACCTCTAAAATGGTGAGATTTTCGTGAATAATAAGACATGAGTGAAGTTTCAGCATGGACGTAGGAAGAAAAAAAGGGGGGGGTCTGTATGTAAATATGAGGTGAGCAATCAGATATATATAAGATTAGACGAGTTACGGATGAAATAGTGATGTGATCTGTGATATAGAAAATGGACAAGATTACAGTGCCTGTATAAAATTGCCTGCATTACTGAACATGGCGGTATATGTAAATAATATTCTATTTCCTTATATTGAAATATTGATCTAGTTCTTTCTATGCATAACACATCGGTCTACTGCATTTAGAACTTTTTTTAATTTTTGATCCTGTTCACAAATGAAAGTTAGTGTTGGTAGCAGTTAGACTTCAATGGGAAAGCATAGGTCATTTTTGTATCGTCTTAAGGCACTGCGCAGATACTCTTTTCTCCAGCAAAAGCCATATGGTGTTTATGCTGGATCTTCTGCTTTTGTTTCGCATTGGATTAATTTTGTATCGTAAAGGATTTATTTATATTTGCTACAAAATGAGGAAGGAAATCTCAAAAGCCCATCGGTTGCTTTTCGGTCTTGTAAATCCATCCCGTCCGTGCTTGGCAAAACCTTCGTTATGCCTTCCGTTTCTCAAGGATTCCTCCATCCCACGTCTCAGCGAAGGCCCTCGAACCCAAGGATCCGTTTCCGAACTCGTGAAGATCCTTGAGTCAACCATGACTAGGAGAACCTCCAACCAGATCCTTCAGCCATCCATTACCAAACTTTCCTTCGACGAAACTCTACCATCTCATTTTCTCGGACCCTGTCGAAGGCGCTGAAGGTCTGGCGGCCTTAGGGGAGGTGGCCGGACCCCCAAAGAGCGCCGTGATCTCCTGCAGGGTCTTTCCCTTGGTCTCCGGCACCACCAGGACACAGAAGACCAAGCTGACGGCGCAGATACCACCGAAGAGCCAGTACACACCGTATTCGTGGATGGCATCCTGGAGGATAGATGAATAGATTAGATTTAGTTTCAATACCATTTGTTACAATGGATATTCTTTGCTGTGACATACTGTCTGTTTTATTTTGCCTTCTAAATCTCCCCCTGTGTGCAAGGAATGGCCGGGGTTACCATTCACTGGCACGCGCAGGATCGAACGCAGGTCAGCATGATTGCAAGACCAGCACGTTCACCACTGCGCTACACAGCACACATTTAGGAGGAGGAGGAGCTGGTTTAAATACTTTACCATACGAAAGAGGGAAACAAAACAAAAGCCGATGAAGATAAAAGAGATGGAAGCCAACGTGAAGGTTGTAAATATTTTCGTTAGGAGGAAGATAACAAGAAAAATATTTATTATCATTAAGGATGATATCCCGTGTAAATTGTGTATATTCCAGAACATATTAAGACAGCAAAGGACTTCTTGAACGTAGTGGCTGAATACACGTAAGGAAAAAGTCGGATGCAATAATATCAATAAAAATAGTAATGATAATATACATCAAGGTAAAAAAAAAAAAAAAAAAAAAAAAAAAACTAAACAGAGCAAGAATTATAATAAGAACAATAATAATGATAGCGATAGGATCAAAAACAATAACAAGAACGATAATGACAGCAAGAACAAGAACACCAATAATAGTAATACCAAAAATACAAGAACAACAATAATAGCAATAGCACTAATACCATAAACACTAACAATAACCAAAAAAAAAAAAAAAAAAAAAAAACTAATAACAAGAAAAAAAACAAGGGCAATATAATAAAGAAAACAATAACAATGAAATAGGATAACAAGAACAGCAATAGCACCATCATAAACTAAAACAATACCAAAACCAAAACTATCACCATCAACCGAATACTATACCAAAGAAAATGAGAAACCAAACTCTACTAAAGAAAACGGGAACCAACCGAAAACTATACCAAAGAAAACGGGAACAACCGAAAAACCTAAAGAAAACGGGAACTCACCCGGATACTATATAAAAGAAAACGGGAACCAACCGAAAACTATACCAAAGAAAACGGGAACTCACCCGGATACTCTCAAAGAAGTACGTGACAATAAAAGACATCGCCCAGTTTGTCATTGTACTCAAACCGCTGGCAGATTCGCGGATGTTGGCAGGGAACAGTTCACCTAGAAGACAGAAGTGTTGTTGCATTATTGGAATGGATAGATTCGCGCTTCGTTGTTGCCAGTTGCCCTCATCCTGAAAATGATACATGAGATTGGGTCTCATATACGGATTATTGAGACTCATACATTGTGTCGCACATTCGACTTACTCATACACGATTCCGTACACTTACTCATACTAATCAATAAAATCGATTATACTAGTTATTCATAAAATCAATTATCCATATATTTTCCATTATACATAAACATCATGAGCCAAGGGATTACACTTACTCATACAATCGATCATCTTAATATCTTCCATTGTACTTACTCATCATGAGCCAAGGGATGGGACCGAAGCCAAAGCTGAATGCTGCGATGAAGATCATTAGTGACGTAATCGGAAGCCATCCGAGGGCGCTGACGTCACCGTTTTCTTTCAGGTAGAAGAATACTCCGAGACCCACTGTTGGTGGAGATTGTGCAGTTTTATGTAATTATCTATTTATTTGTTTATTTATGTTTTTGTTATTCGTTTGTTATTATTGGTTTATAATTTTCAGAATTTTTGGCGGGGAATTTGGTTTGGTAATTTTTGGCGATGTTTGGATTTTTATGGGAGTTATGATTTTGGGAATCTGGAGGATTTCGAGATTTTGTGTAGTTTAGAAAATATTGAGATTGTGGTAAATATGAATCAGTAGTTTAGAAGATTTCAATATTTCTTTAAAGGAAAATATGAGTTCGTAATTTAAAAAATGGAGATTAGCGGAAACATGTAAGTAATTTATTAGTCTTTAAAAAAAAAAAAAAAAAAAAGGCAGTGACACATTACGGGGGTAGCGGCACCGTATAACTGATATAGGCCTTTGGAAAAGTCTAATATACTACAACACTTTGCAGAAATACCATTACCATTATCATTATCCTACCGGCACCATAAAAATAAAAATAAGAAAAATTGATAATGCAACAAAAACATAAAAGACCCCTCCCCCCCACCAACAATATATATATATATATATATATATATATATATAATAATATATATATAATATAATAAATAATAGAATATAACCAACACACACACACACCGAGAGCAACTGTCATGGCTCCTGCAGATGAGATCAGAAGAAATTTCCTGCCAGCTTTGTCCATGAGCACACTAGAGACGACAGTGGCCAGAACCTGAACTACGCCGACGATGATGGAACTGACGTCATCGGAGAGGTCTGTTCCCGACTCCTGTAGTGAGAGAGATAATAGGCGTCTTCTGTACTCGTCAATAAAGTGAATACCGTATAAAAGTTAAATCCAAATCCTCAGTACTTCATGACATAAGATGGGAAGGTTTACCCAACCTGGAAATAAAGTTACCCTTTCTGTGTCTGGAAACTCAATGGGATTTTCTTTTCGTTTATCTTTTCACTGTCGAGATTATATCTGCAGTTTCAATATCTCTAAACATTAGAATACATACCAATGAATTTTCACAAACATCTTTAACATGAAACGTCAGAACATGTTTCGTTAATACCATGAACAGAAGTTAATGGCAACGCAAGTCATCTTTTCTATGTTGATGACGTTGTTATTACGTATCAATACATGATTGGTGGGATTAACTAGCTCGTTTTGCGCATGTGCAGGATTTAACTTTAAGCTTAAAAGTCAATGCTGGTCCAGAGATGTATTGAAAGTTTAACCTGGATACTGATAACTCGCATGCGTACTAGAGATGTTGATTAAACTTGAATGCGGGATAAACTTTTGTGGTGGGTATAGGTGACGCCTAAAGAGGGAGAGATGGAGAGGATTTTGTGTCTTGTGATTGTTTGATAAGGGAAATGGTTACGTATATGTATATGAATACATATATATGTAAGTTTGCGTCTATGCATACGTAGAGAGAGAGAGAGAGAGAGAGAGAGAGAGAGACAGAAAAAGTTAGAACGAGAAAAACAACTAAATAAATAAGTAAATAAAAGAAAAGACATCTGTCCGAGAGAGAGAGAGCTAGACAGAAAAAAGGTAGACGAGATAATATTAACAATATATATATACAAAAATATATATATATATAGAAATAAATAAAAAGAAAAGAAGAAAACAGAGCCCGTTCCCCTTACCGCAAAGATAGCCTTCAAGTTGAAGAGGACAGCGTTGACCCCACAGAGCTGCTGGAACAACATGAGCGCAATGGAGATAAGGAGAGGCTTCAAGATATACGCCTGCTTGAGGTCCGAGAAAGAGGCTTTGTTCGCTTTGGAGTCTTCGAGAGTCTGTTTCAGTATCTGCATCTCGGGCTGGATGTTGTAGTCGGGTCCTGGGAGAGAGAGAGGAAGAGGATTAGCATCTTTGGGTCGATATTACTCCGTCCAATCTCAGAAATGGAAACTTTGGCGGCTCATTCCAAACTCTGGAGTACTTTGATTTTTGAAGTTTTGGGAGAAAATGATAAGGTGAACGCATCATATTTTGATTTTGAAATATTGTACTTAGTTAAAAAAATAAAAAAATTATAAGATATGTAAACATGTCATCAAATTGGAAATAAAGAAAATTTGGTGAATCGGAGTGTTCCAGAATTCAAAATGAGTTGCGTTCATTCCTTCCTAAGACCGGATTCACTTTATTTTGAGAATTGCAGTTTAAAGATACATTTTAGCCCAAGATTGACCACATTTGCATTTGCATTTCCATATATATATATATATATATATTATATATTATATATATATATATATATATTTTTTTTTTTTTTTTTTTTTTTTTTTTTTTTTCTGTTTCTAATCCTTCCTTACCTCTGAAATATCGCATAGATTCTTGGGCCTCCTTCTCCTTCCCCTTCGAGAGTAGATAACTGGGGGACTCCTTTGAGAAGAACATCAACACGCAGAAAATGATGGTCGGGACAGCACACACAACCGCGAGTATCTGCCAGCTGTTTATAAAGGCTCCGAAGATGTATGCGTAGAGAATACCAACTCCGGCCATCAGCTGGAAACCTGCTCCTGTTGTTGGGGAATTGGATATGTATATAAGAGAATTCACCTACACTTTCATATGCGTTTCTGTATGGTATTTATATACATGCAGATGATTCACTGAGGAACGTTTTCGTTTTACGAGAGAGAGAGAGAGAGAGAGAGGGGGTGGGAGGAGAGAGAAAGAGAGAGAGAGTGAGAGGGTGGGTGGGAGAGAGAGAGAAGAGGAGAGGGAGAGAGAGAGAGAGAGAGAGAGAGTGTAACATACACTGACAGGCAGAGATAAACACGGAGAAAAAAAATCAAAACATTATAAAAACAAACTGAACTTGGGACTACCTAATGTTCCCCGAATGTCAGCCGAGGCGAATTCCCCAATGAAGGTGGGAGTTGCGATGCACACCATGCCTGTGCACAATCCAGCGATGATACGTCCCACCAGAAGCATGGCGAAGTTTTGAGCGAAAGCTGGAGAAAATAATGCACATTTTATCTTACAGTTGGGTATGCGTAAATAAAAATAAAATGACAAAAAGAAAAAAAGGAAAAGAAAATGAAACAGAAACATTGCACAAAAAGAGTAATCATAACACAATTACAACCAAGGTAGTTTAACACAGGTAGCCATATTCCGTCTTGATGTAAATCATAGTTGGCAACTTCCGAGCCTCTTTGTCTCTATTCATAGTATATGCCATGTTTTGAATTATTATTTCTTGTTTGTTTATCATTCTTCTACCATTGTTATTATACATACACTGTTTTTATTATTGTACTATTCTCAAAGAAATGCAATGAAGAAAAAAATTAAATTTCGCACAGATAAACAGGGCCAAAATAGAGGGCGGAGCTAGCTATTACGTTTAGCCACGAGTGCGTTGTGAGATGTCAGGTAAGGTAGATGCATAATTATTTGCATAAATTAATCGATGTTCTTATAATGACCAAAATTAAAACAATATTCCCTCTTTCAGGACTAAAAAATAAAAATAAAATAACATTAATACGAAAAATTATGAGAAATACAACGAATAAACACAAATGCACAAATAAGCACCGTCAATCTCGCATGTAACAACACCAATAAGAAAAAACAATAAACAAACATAAAACACACAGTATGAAATAAAAATACAGCAAACACACGAGTCCCCCCTCACCGATGATCGCCCAGGACCCGAAGAAAAACGGAAACACGGCCAGCATGGTTCCCCGCCGCCCGATGGCGTTGATGCAGAGGCCGCCGATGGGGCCGCCGACGAGAGCCCCGAGGTTGACCGACGAGGAGAACCAGCTGTTCTCGACGGTGGTCAGCTGCAGGGAACTGTCTGTGGAGTTGCTGGTCAGCAGGATGCCCGCCGGGGAGGAGTAGCCGAGGGCCGTGCCGAAGCAGAGGGCGCCCATCGTTGCTGTTTGGGAAATGAGGTTTGGCTTCAGTGTCGGAAGGTTCAGTTGTGAGAGGAAAGGGAGGAAGGGAGTGAATAAAAAGTCTTCTGTGTTGAAAATCTATACCATTATTATTGTTGCTATTATTTTATTATTATCAGTGTTATTATCATGTCATTATAGTCATTGTTATCATTAATATTACTTTTATTATTATCACTATTACTATTATTAATACCATCATTATTATTATAATCACTATCACTATCCTTACTATTTCTTCTTATTATTGTGACCATAATTATCCATATCCAAATTACTACCATCACCACCATTATCCTTATCCTCCTTATCATCCCTCATTATCACCCTAATCACCCCGGTCCTCCTCACCCGACAGAGCGGCGATGTACTGCGTCGCCCGAGCGGGTCTTGCGTTGTTTACCAGATCAGCTGATGACATCCCCTGCTCCGCCATCTTGCCTGCTGTTGGTGTCGCCTGGGAGGAAGAAAGGCAAGAAATGTATGAATTGATAGGCAAGAGAGGTAGATTCTGATAATATTTTGCGTCATTTTACAGTATTCTGATAATATTTTGCGTCATTTTTAGTATTCTGATAATATTTTGCGTCGTTGGTTTGTGTAAAAAAAGAAAAGGAAAAACAAACGAATTGGTGGTAAAAAAAAAAAAAAAAAAAAAAAAAATGCTGGCAAGAGGACACGATTATTACAAGGTTCAAAGTCAAAGTCAAAACACTTTATTCCATTAATTACAATGATTATTCTTAATCATTGTAGTAAGGTTAAGGTAGTAAAAATTCACATACTTTCAAGACCTTTTGCTTTCCGTTTTCAAAGACTTTTCAAGGACTTTTTGATCAATTTTAATATCACGCCATAATGTAATTGAACTTTGACGTCAAAAATGTATCATATGAACATAAGGTCCGTTTTTTATTTAATTCAAAAAGTAACAATATTCTCATTCTCATGACCTTGCAAATTCTTAGTCCACATTCATCACGATTCTTCGAAAAGTTTGGTAGACTAAGAACCAATTTTAAAGACTTTTAAAGACCTTATTAATAATAACATAATAGTAATAATAATGTAAAATGAAAATGTAAAATAATAAAAGTAATGTAATGAAAAAATGTACAAAAACATACAAGAATAATAATAAAGCTTTGTATATATAAAAATTAAAAACACAAAAAACAGCAACAACAATATATTCATGTTATATATCATTGAGATATAAAAAAGAAAACTGTTATTGATATATAATATAAATACAGTAAGGATGCGATGAAACAATTGCTCTTCATATAATATTACAAAAATATTAAGTAAAAAATACAACTCCTGTAGATATAAGAATAAAAACTAAGAAAATATACCTGTTCCAGATATGAAATATGATAAGATCTAATAGTGTGTCGAGGCCTACTGGAAACCACTTGATTCGAAACCACTTGAACTGTCAAACGATGAGGGATTATCTTCAATTAGTGCTGAGGAGCTATCGTGTCTTATCTTTTTGTTATAGTACCATACAAAACACTGATAAGTGAGGGGGTGAGGAGAGGGGAAGAAAGTGAGGGAGATGGATAAAGGGGGAGGGAAGGAGGGAGGAAATGAGAGGGGAGGGAGGGAGACAGAAAGAGAGATAGAGATACAGACTGATAAAAAGAGGAAATAGGGATAGAGTAAGAAAATTACAAAGAAGAGGGTTTTTAGAATGCCTTTACGTGCTGTCTTTCATACACGTTATCCAAGTATATAAATACAAGAAACTTTACAGCTGTTATCAATACCTCATGAAAGTTGTTTTCTATGAGTAAAATCCCCTCCAAAAGAATCCTGTGGATAAAGCTTACTTTCGCAAATTTCATCGAACTTTGATGTATTTTGATAAAATGTGTTTGCAAATATTTCGTCGTTTCCCTCCTAACCTACCATCTAGTTTCTCTACCTTGATAATTTTGTTATTTTAGTAATTTTAAAGTATCACTGTTTTAAAGTATCGATTTGAATTAACCTTCTCTTAGCTAGCTGATAATAATCATAATAACAATCATAATAATAGATATGATCATAGTAAAAAAACAATAATATTAGATATCATAATGATCAAATTCTAAAAATAACAAGATCCTGAACTGTAGCTCAAGTTTTTTTTAAAAGGGCGATATAGACCGATTCGGTGTGACGTCACGAGTCGGAATCCCCAGCCCACTTGGTGAAAACAAACCCGTCCCTCGCAGATACATCACTAGCAGCGCGAGCGAAAATATCGTATGAATTCTTTGATTCGCCAAAAACCGAAGCGAAAAAGCGATATGAAGCAAAACGAAAACCTGTGCAGCTAAGAGCGTGTCCATACCGTCCGTCTGCCGATATTTGGATCGACGATCCTTCATCACACCAGGTTATAATAATAATTTTCTAACATAATTTGCTGCAGTAACCTACGACTTTTAGCTATATAGGGTATTTTTCTGTGAAATCACATATCTCCCCATTTACTAGGTGTTTATACAAAGGAGACAATAAAGTCGCCTATAGGCCTACAAGCGCACAACGCATTTTTCTCTCCTCAATAATTTGACCTCAAGAGATAGGCCCTCTTCACTTGTATCAGCTGCTGGACAAAGGCAACAGGCAACTGTATGCCTGCTTTGTTTTCATCTAATGGACAGTGCTTGAAGACACTTATCACTATAATGGCCAACATGACGCCTAAATTAATATTAACTGTAACAATAATAATATAGCGAGGTAGGAATGTGGGTCAATCAATTAATGCAAATGTAGTAAAATGATTGTTTTTTTAACAATTCGTTCGTGTTTTCACGTACCGATGTAACCACTAATTTGTCCATTTTGAGTTTGAATTGTTTTTAATTATTTTATGTGTATTTAAGTATTTCAAGTGTATTTAGGTATTTAAAGTGTAATTAAGTATTTTAAATGTATATCGGTATCTTAAGTGTATTTAAGTATTTTAAGTGTATATAAGTATTTTGAGTGTATTGAATGATTTTAAGTTTTTATTTATTTGATTTTAATTTTAATTTTAATGTATTTAAGTTTTTAAGTGTATTTATATATTTTGTGTATTTAAGTATTTAAGTGTTAGTATTTAAGTGTATTATTTTTAAGCATAGTTAAGCATATTTTAAGTGTATTTGATATCAGTGTAACAATGCCTGTTCTGTATCAAATTTATATGACCTAATTTCTTTCCGATGCTGAGATATGGCATGCAGTATCATAAAGAAAAAAATTGAACTCAATTTCTGTAAAAGTAACTTTTTCCACGTACGTCAGTTCGTGAAAACAAGGACGAATTAAGCTACAACTCCTAATTTTAGCACATGATATGGTATTAGGTGTAAGCAATTCAAATCTTAATCATCATGTAATTCCATTATTTCTTAGACATGTAAAGAAATCGTCTTACCACGGAATGCCCCGTGTGTGAGACAGCTGCGGTACGACAACTTGACCTACTGGGTTTTCGTACACCCGGCAGCGTCGATGATCCGCCCACGAGACTTGAAATAATTGCAAGTATTTGGTGCTGCAGAAAAGCCTAGAGTAATAACAATACTAATAGCCAATATCCAGACATTCACCAAAAATAAAAAAATATATATAATGATCTTAACAAATCTAAAGGTAGTATGGCGCAAATAGTTTTTAAAAAATCGATTTCCATAAATTTTCGCGACTAACGCAAATAAGCATCGATTTCGGTTTATATCAATGACAAAGATAATAATATCAATATTCGATATTATAGTGGTCACACTTTCAAAATAACAATAAAATACTTAACCGTAGCTTAAAAGATTTAAAAAAGAAAAATAACTTCCTGACCGTTTGGCAAATAGGTAGCGATTTCGGTTTATATTAATGACTACGATAAAAATAATTAATAATATAATTATTCGATATTATAATGGTCACACTTTAAATAATAAAATACTTAGCTGTAGCTTAAAAAAAAGGAAAAATAAAAAACAAAAAAAAATCTGACCGGTTGGAAAATAAGTAGCGATTTCGACTGACCTGTTGGGTAGTTCCTGGGACTTGAATCGCAGTCAAAAAGGTACTGACTGGCGTGACTGGCGGATGCCCTCTTTACATACCCTGTGTGTGATTAACTCCTGGACACCCCTCCCTCCTCCCCCTCCCTCCTAGACCTCCCTTCACCCCCTCCTCTTTGTCTCCCCCCCCTCTTTGTCTCCCCCCCCCCTCCCCTCTGTCTTTCCCTACCCTCCTCTATTTTCTAGTTCTTATCTCTTCTCTCCCATGTGTCTCTGACCTTCCTCCTCCTCATCATCATCTCCCTGCCTCTCTTTCTCTCACTTCTCCCCCTCCCCATCCCTACTTCCTCCCCTCCCGCCTCTCTTCTCCTCACCCTTCACCCTCCCCTCCTCCATCTCCCTCTCTTTTCTTCCACCTCCCTCCCTTTCCCTCTCTCCTCCCTTCTCCCCTCTCTTCCTTCCTCACCTCCCTCCCTTTCCCTCTCTCTCCCCTCTCTTCCTTCCTCCACCTCCCTCTCGTTCCCCCTCTCCTCCCCTCCTCCTCCTCCCCTCCTCCGCTCTCTCTCCCCCCCCTCCCCCTCTCCCCCATCACTCTAATCAAGTCATTGTGAATTCGAGGTTTCATAGTAGCTTACTCACACACGTGACTCCTTTTAAGTGTGTCACTGTTAATCGGACATTTTTCGGGGGGGGGGGGGCTTGTCTTGATGAGATTGTTATGTCATTGGTATTATAAGACTTTCTCATTCAACCTCTCTCCTTTTCTACATCTCTCTCTTCCTCTGTGTCTATTTTTCCTACTCTTTATCTCTCTCTCTGTCTGTCTCTCTTTGCCTTCCTCCCTCTCTTTCTTTCTCTCTCTCTCTCTCTCTCTCTCTCTCTCTCTCTCTCTCTCTCGTAAAGGACTGTATATGGTATATTCATCCATTATTATTATTATCATCTTTAAATAACCAACAAAAATATGTAATTGCAATTACACCGTATAAGAACGGTCACAACTAGAGCAATACATTAGAATTTGTAAACATCTTGATAAGCAGCAAGGGATCCTTCGAATAAAGTTCCACAAGTAGGCCTACTAAACTATTACCATTCTCATACATAATGATAGTGTCCATGATGATAACAACAAAAATATTGATCATAATAATTATTATGATAATGATAATGATTATAATAATACTAATACTACTGCTAATAATAATGTAAATGATAATAATAATAATAATTATCATTATTATTACTATTACTGCTATCATTATTACTATAGTAATGGAAATATCATGATTTTTTTCTAGAGCCACATAGCATCTTCAAATATATTAGGCATCAAAATATTTATATCAATGACTACTAACGAGGTATAGAGGGAATGGTCTGTGTAATGAATGAATAAGCACAATATTGGTGTCATATTTTATCATAATTATTTCCATCATCGTTACTGCCATTGTCATTGCTATCCCTGTTATAATTAGTATCCTTTATAATTATTGCATTATTATTTACCTCTTGTATTGGACAGTATCACCACTATAGGAATGATTAGTTTATTAATAATATGATATGGTAGGAATGTAGTAATCAATCAACTTATGCAAATGCAGAAATATTTGTGTTTAGGACAATTAAATCCTCATCCGTGAATTATATGATGTGCAAGCCATTCAGAAATCAATTGCCATCATATTTCTTTATACGTGCAAATAAACTGTCGTAACACGTGATGGTGTGTGTGTGTGTATGGGACAGCTGGTTCTGTTTAGGCAGTACGACACTTTGGCCCGATGGGTTTTCGTACGCCAGACAGCACCGATGCTACGCCCACAAGATTTAAAATAATTGCATGTGGCGCTGCAGTATTTTTTATGTTTATTGACTTTTATTTTTTTTCTTCTTCCTCCCCTTTCTCTTGTAATCGTTTTTATTCTCCCCATACAGTGGGGGAAAATTATTTCCCCACTGTGTTGATTTACTATAATTATATTATATATATATATATATATATATATATATATATATATAATATATATATATATTTATATATATATATATATATATATATATTATATATATATATATATATATATATACAATATATATATATATATATATATATATATATATATATATATATATATATATATATATATATATATAATCTTTCTTTCTTTGTTTTT
Source organism: Penaeus vannamei (assembly GCF_003789085.1). NCBI lineage: Eukaryota > Metazoa > Arthropoda > Malacostraca > Decapoda > Penaeidae > Penaeus > Penaeus vannamei. The sequence goes on from NW_020869853.1 coordinate 144,855, forward strand.
TCCGTCCCCCCTTATAACCATTTTCATTTTTCTTCTTATCTTTGTTTGCTTATTTGTCAACAGAAGCTTGGTCACGTGACTTCAACCTGTATGTATTTGTTCATGCCTTTTACAACCTAATTTTAACGGTCTTCTGTCCTCTCTCTTCCATTTCTGATCCTTTTTTTATATTTTGCTAATCTATTTATTTATGTGACTCTGTTTTCATGGTTTTTAGTTTGTGTAGATGTATTGGATCACGTGATTATCATCTTGACAATCTGAAGTGTTTCAAGGCCGTGTTCCTCCCCCTCCTCCCCCTCCCCGCCTGCCTGACTCCTCCCTCCTACTACAACTGTTTCTTGTTTTATTAACTATTTCCTGTTATGCTACTTACTACTTACTACTACTATACTATTATTATTATTTTCATCCGGTCACGTTTTTATCTCCTTGTGACAGGTGAAAGTTATTATGAGGTGTTATAAGAAGAATTCAGTAGAAGGAATCATTTCAGATTTTTTTCGGGGGGAGAGGGGGGCACACTAATCAAAGAACATTTTTTTTTGTAGATTTATTATCATTTTTTTAGAATGATGGGAGACGGTGGGGGTGCACAGTGACTATTTTTAGAATAACACGTGTTCATGTTTACATTTTGTACAATATCCAACAGTGTTAAAGTTTCAATAGTTTTTCAGGCGTTTTTGACTTCGTGGTCTTATTGGCCTGGTATGCTACACATTAAATAAAATACTTTTCATTCATTCATTGAGTGCAAGGAGGTATTAATAAAAGTAGGTATATTTTATTCCTTCAAGCTGAGTAAAAAAAAAAAAAAAAAAAAAAAAAAAAAAACAGGCCTTTGGCTTGACTCCCACAGCCAGCAATTTCACTTAATAATCATTCATGTATAAGCATAATCGCCCATTCTTCTCATCCACAGGGCTATTTGTGACGACTGTTCAATGAAAATATAACCATTAAAATGATTATTTTCCATCCGTTTTGAAAATTGAAAAGACCAATATGAATTATTAACTCCATGTGCCTTTTCCAAAAATAGAATCGCAACTATTGTGACGTCATCAAAACAGACGCCATGACACCTCCTCGAGTTGCTACTGATCTAGCCTTTCCCGTTTCGCAGCTGATACAATGGCAACACAACTATGGTGACCAATGTTTAAGTAAATATATAAAATGTATGATACTATCATCATTATAGAAACAATATTTATTGCAGTATGTAGTTTGAACATAGTACCGCAATCAGTTACCGTCATAGTGCCTATAATAGTTATGTATAGACACACACACGTATATATATATACTATGCTTAGACACACATACACATATATATATATATATATATATTATATAAATACGATATATAATATATATATATATATATATGCTATATATATCTATATATATAGTGTATGTATGTATATAGACACACCAGTACTATATATGTATATGTATATATATGTGTGTATGTATATATATATATATATATATATATATTATTATATTGAATATGATGTATATATATATATATATATATATATATATATATATATATGTATTATATATATATTATATATATATTATATGCCTATGTATATATATATATATATATATATATATATATATATATTATATAATATATTATATATATATATATATATATATATATATATATATATATATATATATATATATATATATATATAATATATATATATATATACACACTATTGACATGGTTGTATTCAATAACACTATTGTAGTAGGCAGTAAAAACAATGTTTTTTATTCCATTTATTTATCAATCATCTTTTAGCGGATATTACCACTATACCACTATATTTGGTTGATCAACCTCTAGTAGATTATTTCCCAAAAATCATTATAGCAAAGAAGTTTTTGAAAAGTGTATAAATATAAAAACAAGTCGAAATTTTTAAAAATAGAAATGAGATACTCAAAGTAAAATAATAGAAATAAAAAAGAAAAAGAAAAAGAATCATAATGATAATGAGAGTAATAAAACAATTCTTATTATTACTATAAGGATAATGATAGTGGTAATGATAATAATGATGATTATAATAAGATGATAAAGATGATGATGATGATGATGATGATAATGATGAATGATATGATGATGATGATAACAGTAATACCAATGATAACAAGAACAAGAACAATATTTATAATAATAATAACAATAATCTTTAATTGAATGCCTCTTTTTTATCTGTTTTGAAACGCTCTTTTCCCCTCATCATGTGTCACTATTAATGAGCTCAATTATCAATGATTTCTTATCTTTTAACTTTTTTACGTCTCTCATTATCAAAGTTGTTTCTGTGCGCTCTCCAACGTAGTAAGGTTAGGTCTTATTACAAAAGCAAATAATCTGTTAATAGATGTGATAGGGTTATCTTCAGCAGCTGATGCAATTTTTGGGTAAACAAATATGTATCTGATCATGCAGCGTAAATTGCTTTACATAACAAAATAATAGTAGTAATGAAAAAAACATGATAATAATAATAATGATAACAATAATAAAACGAAAAAGCTAGATCATATTGTAACAGAAATGAGAATTGTTTACATCTTTTATAAAAATAAATAAGGTTAGTCTGTTTCTCTTCTATATATCCTTCGAAGCACATATTAAAGATAGATAAAAAGAATAACAGTAAAAATAATATAAAAAATATACAAATCAAAATAAAACTTGTTCATAAATTTTGCTCGTGAAGTTGTGTCCAGTGTGCTTTCACTGCGTACTCTTCAAGGACCCGGATGTAAGAATTTGAAAGACAGATGATGTCCTTGTTTGATGCGCAGACTAATCACTTTTTAGTCCTTTAACAACTTTTGACGTTAACGAAAATATAGTTGACGGTAACCTATCGAAAGCTGAAACTTGGGAGCATTTCTAGATGCGCATAATGAGTGGAATAATCAAATAGTGATATAAAATCCCCACGTAACACAAACTAGATTCATGGAAGTGATAGTGCGTAAGCGACCTGTTTCGAATTCGTATCTGTCTCAATTGAAAGTTTTTAATTTGTTTATTTCTTTATAATGGTGTAATTCCAAAACAGTCATTATATATCATGTATTTCTCAATTACATAGTATCATTCACACTTTTTGCTCAATTTTTCACATCGGACTCACACTAACCTGTGCGTCGGCGCCATTCCTCAACGGGGAAGGCTAGATCAGTAGTAACTCGAGGAGGTGTCATGTTTTGATGATTGTTAAATGAAAATATAACCATTAAAATCATTATTTTCCAACCTTTTTTGAAAACTGAAAAGACCATAATGATCGACCATATTCACAAGGCATACATATTTTTTGTGATGTCATCAAAATAAACCCCATGTGCTTTTTCCAAAAAATAGAATCAGACGCCATGACACCTCCTCGAGTTACTACTGATCTAGCCCTCCCTATTCCTCAAACCGAAGTATTCTGTAATACACACACACACACACACACACACACACACACACACACACACACACACAACACACACAAACACACACACACACACATATATATATATATATATATATATATATATATATATATATATATACGAATCAAGGTCACTCAGTCAATTAGAACATCTTACACTGTGGAAATATCGATTCTCATTCATATATCTATATTTCTACCAACAACCTTCGTCCGCCAGACGTCGACACCTTCCTCCAGCTCGAAGCACTCTGTATCGAACCACTATTTCGAATCAAGGTTCACTCGAGAGATAAATACCTCACGCGTGGGCAGGAGGACCGGGGGGGAAAAACGTGCCACACGCATATATACCAAGATCGAGGAGCACATAGACTCACACCTGATGTCCTTTTTATCAGATAATAAGACTCGTGTGATTCTCTTGATCTAATCTTCGAACTGCGGGGGTGTTTTTGCTGTAACCGAAGACTCGGCTGAAATTTTTGGGTACTTGAAAGAACTCAAAGTAATGATGATAAATTAAGGAATGACTTTGCGAAAGAAAATGTGACTCGAAAAAAAATTAAACCCAGTATCTTGCGAGTCTACACTGACGCTTATTCCGAAATGTATCTGCAGTCTCTAAAGCACAGGTATTATATATATACACGCGGGGCCAAGGTCGTCTGTGTCATGGTGTTTTTTTTTTTTTTTTTTTTTTTTTTGTCAGTCTGTCCAAAGTAGAGGTTTTATAACTTGAGGATGAGGTTGCAAGTTTGTTACGTATTAATATCTGATTAATATTAAACTGTATGTAGATTTTTAATTGATCAGATAGTTTAGTTAATAACATTGCTGAGAATATTTTATATAGGACCATGGTGATATGGCCAGTAGTGATTGATATATTACAAAATAATGACAAACAAATAATAAGTATAATAAATATCAACTAGGAAATAGCGAAAAATAAAGATAATAACTATAAAATCGTAATATTTGCTATGATGCTAATAACAATGAAAACCATTGGTTAAGTATACATAAAATTGATTTCACCAGAAAGCAACATTTAAACAAGTACACATCGATGCATAGTAAAAAGATACACACATCTATAAACAATGCAGTGATTTTTTCTTACCAAAATAACTCTCTTGTATCTCCAACAGCCACTTAAGAGATCACCTGGTCAGCACGTGTTCCCTTAAAGTGCCTACGTGGGTAGATTCTTGGTACATCTTTTTTGGAATTTCAGTGGAGATAATCGCCATTTTTTTCCATGTCGATTGCGAACATATTTAAAGTTTTTTTTATTTTGTATTAATCGTTTTTCGTTTTCTCTTTCTTGTTTGTTTTATTGTTTTAACTTATCAAATATCGTTTGGCTTGTTTAAAATATCGTATTACGTATTCTGTTTGTCTTTTGTTTGACTGTTTTTTTTAAGTAGCTTATTGTATAACTTATTTGCTATCTTATCTGTATTTTTCTCTTAATCTATATTCATTATCAAACTGCAGTAAATGTTACGTAATTTCTTTTATTTAAGGAATTTATCATATAAACTTGAAAACAACGGCACTGAGTATAAATTAAGTTTATATTTGGTACGAAATAAATTCATAGATAAATAGATAAATTAATAAATAATGACAACTGTCTAAGTGTTTACTATTATAACTAAAATACATCAACTGAAATCTATTAACTAATGGAAAGATTCATATTAGATTGTTCAATGTTCATAAGGAGTTGGGTATGTCCCACTTTTTTATATGGCTTTCGATTCCTATATGTAATTATGTAATAAGAGAAGAACTGTTGTTAAGAGGTAAGTTAAAAAAAAATCAGCATTTACCTATTTTTCTCCAAATGCGAAAAATGACCAATTGTTTGCTTTAACGATGCTGTTCATTGGTAAAAGGATGAACGATTATTCAATTCATGCAGTTTTTTCTACCTGGAAGAAATTTCTAACCGTTATTTAATTCCTTATATAACTGATTTAAGTCTAAAAATCATTTCTAATTCCATTTCTTCCAAACACTTTTTTCTTCCTTATAAACTCAGAAAGAATCCAACTCCATAGTAATAAAGAATCCAATTCCTTATACTGATGCTTCGACCCTATGAACCCATTATGGCTTGCACCTGATGCCACATATTCTCGAATTTTGGATTACATAACTTAATTGTCCTAAAAACAAACATTTTACTACATATGCATAAATTGCTTCATTAATTTCCACGCTCTTACCATGCTGTATTATTATTGTTACAGATCTGGATGAAGATAAATGAATAAAATAATAATAATATAAGAAACAGTTGTAGCTGGAGGGAGCGGGTAGGGAAAAGGGAGGGGGAGGGGAGGGGTAAGGGGGAGGGAGGAGGGAGGAAGACGTCCTTGAAACACTCCAGACTTTCAAGAGATGATCACGTGATCAAATGCATATACGCTAACAGAAAAACAATAAAAACAGAAACACATAAATAAATCGATTATCAAAGTGAAAAAAACAATGACCAGAAAGTAGGAAAAGGGAAGAATAGAAAACCTTCGATGTCAGGTGAAAACAAAACAAAACAAACATAAACAAACATTTGACAGAGAGTGTAGTCACGTGACCAAGTACGTATCTGTTGACAAATAGTCAAAAGAAAGAAAGAATAAATATATAATGCAAACAATTATAAAAAGGGGGGTAGGGGAGAAAAAAACTAAAAGAAATGTATATATGTATATATACATACATATTTATATACATATATATACATATAATCATAATATTATTCAAGTAAATAAACATGGATCGGAACCTAAGTAAGTAGGTAAAGCATTTGTTGACAAAACAAAACAAAACAAAAAATTATGACAATAATAATAAATGAATAAATACAGTGAAAATTGGTTATGAGAAGGGGGAAGGGGAAAGAAGCGAGGAGAGAGAGACAAAAAAAAGTAAATAAATACAGAGACATAAGACATGCAGCGCCACATGCTTACAATTATTTCAAGCCCTGCGGGAGGAGCTTCGGCGCTGTCGGGCGTACGAGAAACTACTGGGCCAAAGTATCGTACCGCTTGAACAAAGCCAAGTATCCCACACACGGATCGTCTCATGAAAGGCTTTCTTTTTGGAGTTGGAAATGTTTGTTAGAAATAAATCAGCTGTACAAGAAATTAAATTACGGTTAGAAATTTCTTTCAGGAAGAAAAAACTGCATGAATTGAATAATAGTTCAGCAAAAAAAAAAAAAAAAAAAAAAAAAAAAAAAAAAACCTGCATGAATTGAATAATAGTTCATCCTCTAAGTGAAATGTGATTATGATGACTATTGAGATCTGAATAGCTTGTACCTGATGCCACATCATATCCTAGAATTATAGATGATATAACTTAATTTTCCTAAAAAAAAACATATTTAACTACACATGCATAAATTGCGTAATTTATTTCCACACTTCTACCATCCTATATCATTATTATTAAAAGTCAATGTTCATATAGAGTAGATTTTGATCATTATAGACGGTAAATGATAAAACAATGAAAATATAGGAAAATGAAAATAATGATAATGACAGTGATGAGGGTAATTATGGCATAGTACATTCATATTGTGCTTATTCATTAATTAAGCCGACCATCCATGTTATATTTCGTTAGTAGTTATCGATATGAATCTCTTGATACTTAATGTGTTTGGAGAAAAATTATTATGATACTTATCATTTTTATTGCTACGGTGATAATGATAACAAAAAAGTAATCATAATAATAATGATGATAATGATAATAATGGTTATCATTAATAACCATTATTATCATTATCATTATTATCACTTATTATTAATATCATTTATGTGGAAGACAAAAGACAAGTTAATATTTTAGCATTTGTGGAGTTTCATTCGAGGGATCACTTGCCGCCCATCAAAATGTATACAAATTCCAATGTTTTGCTCTGGCTGCAACTATGCACTTGTGTTTATTCATTTTTGATAAATTTCAAAACATATAGTGTATTTGTTATTCTTGAAAATCTCGTTTCTTATTTCAAAACGGTTATTTTAAAAATAATCATATACATTTTGCAAGTTTAAAGGCGCGTGCCACGCAAAAAAAATCCAAACGATTATTTCTCACACATTTATTTTATGGCCTTTTGAGCCTAAACATTAACGTAAAATCATTACATATAATCCTATACTATTTTCACATGCGTTTCAACATAAAATATCTATCATATACTCCTTGAATGGCCAAATGAAGAGTTACAAAATAAAATGCAAGAAGTATTTGGCATCTCTTCGGAGGTAGGATGCGCATGCGTGTTGACCAGCTGATTGGCCAGTTTGGTGCGTCAGTGTGACAAAGCCTAAAAATTGTGTGTCTAGATAGATATATGTCGACAAACAAAATAATAATAATAATAATAATAATAGTAATAATAATAGAAGAAAATGAGAGGGGAAGACTACGAAAAAAGAAGAAAAACAAGGATAAAATCACATAACGAATATATTTCTGGTGACAAGAAATGGGCAAGGGGAGGAGAGAGGAGGACAAGGGGGTGAGTGCTTGAAGCATGGATTCTTAATTTTAAAAAAATAATAAAATAATAATAATAATATAATAACAATCGACAAAAAAAGAACAGAAATCACGTGACCTGACAGTTTTGTTGACGTGAGGCGAGGAGGGAGGGGGGGAAGACCTTTCTTCAACCTTCACACGTGATGTTATTATCGAAATTAGATAAAAAAGAAAAAAAATAGAAATCATGTGACCAAATACGCATTTGTGTAAAGAGGTGTAAGAGTAAGTGGGGAAGGTAGGGGGAAAGAGGATGGAGGGAGGGAGGAGGGGCAGAGGGAGAGAGAGGGGAGAGGGAGAGGGGGAGAGAGGAGAGGGAAATAGAGGGAGGGAGGGGGAGAGGGGTAGGGAAGGGAGCGGAGGAGAGACGAGGGAGAGGAGGAGGGAAATATAGGGAGGGAGGGGAGGAGGGTAGCAGAAGGAGAGAAGATGAGGGAAATTGAGGGAGAAGAGGAGGAGGGAACAGGAGGAGTGGAAAAGGGAGTAAGAGGGTACATGAAAAAGAAGAGGAAGAAAGAGGGAGGGAAGAGGGAGGGGAGGAGGGGATAGCGGGTGCAAGGAGAAAGGAAAGGAAGAAGCCGAATAGGAGAATAGAGGAAAAAGAAGGAGGAGGATTGAGAAGGCATAAAGACAAAAATATCACAAAATAATAGTATCTCTAATAAATATAACGAGGAAGAGAGAGAGAGAGAGAGCAATGTAAAAGAAGGAGAATAGGTAAGGGGGAAAATCGTATACACGTAAAAAAAAAAAAAAAAAAAAAAATCTATACAAAACAAAAATATATAATAATAATGATAAATTGCGATTAATCGTAATATACGTGGAAGAAAGCACGTGTGTAAGTAAGCTACAATAAAAACACAATCGAAATCAGAGTGATTAGAGTGGTGGGGGAGAGGGGGAGGGAGGAGTAAGGAGAAGGAAGAGTGGAATGTAGGGGAGGAGTGGGGGGAGAACGAGAAGTGAGGGGGAAGAAGGTGTGGGGAGAAGAGAGGGAGGAGGAGAGAAGTGAGGGAGGGGAGATGGAGGGAGGGTGTGGGGGAAGAGAGGATGTGGTGAAAGAAGGGGAGGTGAAGGGAGAGGAGAAAAGGAGAAGAGAGAGGAAGGAGGGATGGAGAAGAGAGAGAGAAAGAGCAGGGAGAGAAGAAGAAGGGCAGGACGAGGAGGAGGAGAAAGGAGAGAGAGGAGAAGAAGAAGAGGAGGACGGAGAGGAGGGAAGAAGAGGGAGTGGAGGAGGCCAGAAAGAAAAAGGAGGGAGAGATAAGACCCAAGCATTAGCCAGGGTCGAGAAAAAAGAGAGACAGAGAGAGTGATAATGAGAGAGAGAGAGAGAGACTGGGGGCTGGGGGAGGGGCCAGAGAAGACAAAGAGTGGGGGGTGAGGGAGGGTCTAAGAGGGAGGAGGAGGGGGAGGAGGGGTCCGGGAGCGAATCAATCACAAGGTATGTAAGGGGGCATCCGCCGGTCATGCCAGTCAGTAGCTCTTTGACTACGACTCAGGCTTTCGGAGCTACCCAGCAGGTCAGTCCAAATCGATACTTATTTACCAGCCGGTCGGGAAATTATTTTTCTTTTTCAAATCTTTTAAGCTACGGTTGAGTATTTTATTATTTGAAAGTGTGACCATTATGATATCGAATATTGATATTATTTATTTATGTTTATCGTAGTCATTAAAATAAACCGAAATCGCTACTTATTTACCAGCCGGTTAGGAAATCATTTTTCGTTTTCAGATCTTTTAAGCTACGGTTTGCCAGCCGGTCAGGAAATTATTTTTCGTTTTTAAACCTTTTAAGCTACAGTGTTTGATTATTTTGAACGTGTGACCAATATAATATCGGATATTGATATTGTTATTATCGGTGTCATTGATATAAACCGAGATCGATACTTATTTACCAGCGGGTTGCGAAAATGGAGGGAAATCGATTTTTGGAAATATTTTGCACAACCGTTCAGGATTTTACGATTTTTTGAAAAGTGCGATCCTTGTGATTTGGAATATCGTTATTTTTATTATTTTATTTTCTAATTATCATTGAAGTTAGTTCGAAAATCGATACTTATTTGCCAGCCGGTTGCGAAAATAGAGGAAAATCGATTAAAAAAAATATTTTAAACTACCATTCAGGATTTTATGTTTTTTTGAAAAGTGCGATGCTTATGATATGGAATATCGTTATTATTATTATTATTATTATTATTCTAATTATCAGTGAAGTTAGTCGAAATCATACTTTATTTCAGCCATTTCGCGAAAATTTTGGAAAATCTGTTTTTTTTTTTTTAATATTCTTAAAATTCATTCAGGATTTTATGAATTTTTGAAAAGTGCGCTGCTTATGATATGGAATATCGTTATTGTTATTATCTAATTATCATTGTTGAATTAGTCGAAATCATACTTATTTGCCGCCGTTTTAGCGAAATTAGAGAAATTCGATTTTAAAAAATATTTTAAACTATCATTGCGAGGATTTTTTTTTTTTTTTTTAAGTGCATAGGAATATCTCTTTATTTCCATTATTATTATTATTATTATTATTATTATTATCAGCTGAAGTTATGTCGAAATCGATACTTATTTGCCAGCCGGTCGCGGAAAATAGATGGAAAATCGGAGGTTTTTTTTTTAATATTTTAAACTACCATTCAGGATTTTTTTATTTTTTTTTAAGTTTAGTGCATATGGATATCCTTATTGGCATTGCATTATTATTATTATTATTATCTCACTGAAGTTAGTCGAAATCGATACTTATTTGCCAGCCGGTTGCGAAAATAGAGGAAAATCGATTTTTTTTTAATATTCTAAATTACCATTCATTTGGATTTTGTGTTTTTTTTTTTTTTTAAGTGCATATGGAATAGTCCTTATTAGCATTATTATTATTATTATTATTATTATTATCACTGAAGTTAGTCGAAATCGGATACTTATTGTGCGCAGCGCCAGTCTGGAAGGATAGAAGGATCGGCAAAATCGATTGTTTTTTATTTTTTTTTACAGTGCATCAGGAGATTTTTTTATTATCATTTATATTATTATTATTATTATTATTTTATTTTATTCACTGAAGTTAGTAGGCGAAATCGATACTTAATTGCAGCTAGGGCGCAGGTCCGGGGGAAAAGAAGATTCTATCTTTTTTTTAAATGTTTCGAGCTTTCACGTTTCAGTGCATTTTTCACAAAGTAATGATCTTCATAACATAGATATTAATTATGCGATCATTATCGTAATATCTATTATCACTAATTAATACCATCATCCTTATTATCCTTATTAGTCGATATTGATGCTTCTTTCCTCGCCAGTCGCGAAAAGTTATGCAAATCGATTTTTAAAATTCCTTTAAAGCAGAGAGTTCAGAATTTTGAATATTTTTTTTAAATGATTAATATATTTAATTTGTGTATTCTTATTATTATTATTTCATTCTTATCGTTATTTCTATGATTGATTATATTGTGATTATCATTAGCTAACGCCAAAGAATTAGAAAGTCGCACAAATCGATACTTTATTTGGATATGTTGTACTGCATTTTTTTCTCTTTTTTGTGATCATTGTAATATTCTATATAATGTGTTGAATTATTGACTATTATAGTTATTATTTTTGACAATGTATAGTTATCATGTATTAACCCGATTAAGTTATATATTACCATTGTAGTTATACTGTGAATGGACTACTATGTGATAATGGTTATTACTGGTTGGTTATTATTACTATTATACCAATTATTGGGATGATTAATTAAATCGAGACTCATTTTGCCGCCCTTCGCGAAGAAATATGGAGAAATGGGCGATTAATTTCATTTTTGACCTATTTTAGGATCTTTCTTTCGTAGTGTGTTATAATTGCTATTTGAATTTTACTACATTACATTATTATTATTATTAATAGCATCATTGCTATTATCAAAACTCATACCTAATATGCTAGTAATGGAAAACATTCTTTTTTGTCCCACGTAGAATACAGTTCCACTTTCATTGATTTTAAAAAATGTGATCATCATAAAATCTAATATTGCCTTTGTTAATAACTTTTCATTATCATTATTGCTATTATTTGTTTTGTTGATTATAGATGGTTATTGTTCTCGGTCCTTTAATTTTCGTATTTAGAATATAGAGAAAAACGAATATGAAAATGTGTACAAATGTAATGCTAAAAAATTAGGATAAAATAGGGAAAAAGAAGAGAAGAGAGCAGAGAAGAAGAGAGAGAGAGAGAGAGAGAGAGAGAGAGATGAGGAGAGAGAGAGAGAGAGAGGAGGAGAGAGGAGACGAGAGAGAGAGAGAGAGAGAAGAGAGAGAGAGAGACAGACCGAGAGAGATAGAGAGAGAGAGAGAGAGAGAGGAGAGGAGAGAGAGAAGAAGAGAGAGAGAGAAGAGAGAGAGAGAGAGGCAGACAGACAGACAGAGATAAAGACAGAAAAGAAGAAAGAGAGAGAGAGAGAGGAGAGAAAGTAGAACTAATGCAAATTATTGACTATAATTCACCATGATTTTACCCTCATCGTCCCACATGTATAAAAATAAGCCAAAGACGGCCAGGGACTCAAAAAAGAAAAAAGAAAAAAAAAAAAAAAAAAAAAAAAAAACATGATGCACGAGTATGTAGGTCTGCAGACTTTTATCTTGCCAAGATTGCACTGAATCATTTTATAGCGTGTCGAGTATCCTTACTACTTCCGATAATAATAATGATATTATTACAACTACCACGGATACTTATTAATTATTACCACGACCACGATCACCCGGAGAGTCATTTACTACTACGACCACTGATTCTGCTTCTGCTTCCTATGTATGCAATAGGTTCGGAAAATTTTACAAAAACGCTTGATTTTTCCGACGTTATCGCGGGCTTTGCAATGGCGGTAAAGCTCGTAAAAGAAAACATTTTTTCTGCAATGTTTTGGCTAAAGGTGATGTTTTATTTCTATGGTGTATTTTTTTTTCTATTTCTCTGTAGATTTTACTTAAAAGTGATATTTTAGTTCCCAAAATAATTCTTGAGAGAAGCTAAGGACCATACAGCGGCATTCATGAACTGGCAGAGAACGATGCTCCTATATATATATATATATATATATATATATATAATATATATATATATATATATATATATAGTTTTTTTTTTTTTTTTTTTTTTTTTTTTTTTTTTTTTTTTTTTTGGCATTCGCTGATCATATGTAAAACACATAGTTGACAATTGCTTAGTTAAGAATTGACACTATAACAAACTTGTTAGGACAGAGAACCTGAGATGTAGCTTAATAGGGAGAGAAACAACACATTTCAAAAATGAGAGAGAGAGAGAGAGAGAGAGAGAGAGAGAGAGAGAGAGAGAGAGAGAGAGAGAGAGGAGAGAGAGAGAGAGAGAGAGAGAGAGAAGGAGATGAGGCAGAAAGACAGAAAAAGGGAGAGAGAGGGGCAGAGAGGAAGAGGGAGGAAGAGAGTGAGAGTGAGAGAGAAAGAGAAAGCTTTACCCACAGGTGTTTTTTTCTGGGGGGGGGGGGTTATTCATAGAAAGCAACTTTTATGTTAGTTTTTGATAACGTCTATGGGGTTATTGCATTTATATACTTCGGTAACGCGAATGAAATGAAAGGTTAATAGGAAAATGCATTTTAACCCGTGTCTTCCTGTTCTTTTCTATCTTTCTGTCGTTCCATTTTTTTCTCTCCTCTCTCTCCTTCCCTTCCTCTCTTCCACTCTCACTCCTCCCTTCCCCTCTACTCCCTCCCTTCCCTCCCTTCTCTCTCCCTCCCTTCCCCTCTCCTACTCCCTCACTCCTCTCTCCCCTTCCGCTCCCCTTCTCCCTCACTCCCTCCCTCCCTTCCCTACTCCTCCCCTTCTCTCTCCATTCCTCCCTTCCTCCCTTCTCTCTCCCTCCCTCCCTCCTTCCCTCCCCTCCTCCCTCCTCCTTCCCTTCCCCCTCTCCCTTCCCCTCCCCTTTCCTATCCCTTCCCCTCCCTCCCTTCCTCCTTTCCTTCCTTCCCCCCTTTCCTATCCCTTCTCTCTCCTTCCCCTCCCCTTCTCCTCCCTCCCCTCCCCCTATCCCTCCCCTCCTTCTCCCTCACTCCCTTCCCTTTCTCCCTCACCCCCCCCTTATCACTGCTTTATCTGGTACTATAACAGGAAGATAAGACACGATAGCTCCTCAGCACTAATTGAAGACAAACCCTCAGTATTTGACAGTTCAAGTGGTTTCGAAATCGCAGTGAAACTCCATCTACCTATCTCTCTCTCTCTCTCTTTCAATCCCTCCTTCCCTCGCCCTCTCTTCCTTTCCCTCCTCCCTTTTTCTGTCTCTGCCTCTGTAACTGTCTCTCTCTCTCTCTCTCTTTCCCTCCTCCCTCTTTCTGTCTTTCTCCCCTTGTCTATTTCTACCTCTCTCCCTCTCTCATTTATTAATCAATCTCTCTATCTCTCTATTTATACATTTCTTACCTTTCTTCCTCCCAGGCGACACCAACAGCAGGCAAGATGGCGGAGCAGGGGATGTCATCAGCTGATCTGGTAAACAACGCAAGACCCGCTCGGGCGACGCAGTACATCGCCGCTCTGTCGGGTGAGGAGGACCGGGGTGATTAGGGTGATAATGAGGGATGATAAGGAGGATGAGGATAATGGTGGTGATGGTAGTAATTTGGATATGGATAATTATGGTCACGATAATAAAAAATGATAATGATAGTGATATATATAATAATGATAATATTAATAATAGTAAGATTAACAATAATAAAAGTAATATCAATGATAATAACAATGACTATCATGACAACAAAATAACATTAATAATAAAAATAATAACAACAATAATAATGGTATAGATTTTCGCTTAACCTTCCCTCCCTTCCTTCTTCCTATCCTGTTTCGCTCAACCTTCTGACACTGAAGCCAAACCTCATTTCCCAAACAGCAACGATGGGCGCCCTCTGCTTCGGCACGGCCCTCGGCTACTCCTCCCCGGCGGGCATCCTGCTGACCAGCAACTCCACAGACAGTTCCCTGCAGCTGACCACCGTCGAAAACAGCTGGTTCTCCTCGTCGGTCAACCTCGGGGCTCTCGTGGGCGGCCCCATCGGCGGCCTCTGCATCAACGCCATCGGGCGGCGGGGAACCTTGCTGGCCGTGTTTCCGTTTTTCTTCGGGTCCTGGACGATCATCGGTGAGGGGGGACTCGCGTGTTTGTCGTATTTTTTTTATTGGTGTTTGTTTGTTTTTATTGTTTGCTTATTGTGTTGTTAGTGGTGGTGCTTATTTGTGTCCTAATTTATATTCGTTGGATTTCTCTTCGTTTTTCTTATTATTGTTAGTACGTTATTTTCATTTCATTTTTTCAGTCCGTTGGTGAGGGGACTCGTGTGTGTTTGGTGTTATTTTTCTTTGTACTTTTTGTGTTTGTTTTATTGTTTTTCTCTCTTATTGTCATTGTTTTATATCTTTATTATTGTATTTCATTATTTTATCTATTCATTTATTTTTGCTGTTCACACTTCTGCTTGAATATCATGTTACTGATCGTATTTACGTATTTATCAATCTCATTTCCTTATCTACCCTACATTTAACCTAACCAAATCCCTAAACAGTAGACGTGCTCTATATTTACACAAATATATATACATAAAACTCAAAAAAATTACATAAAACCAACTGCAAAAAAAATGTGCATTCTTCTCTGCAGTTTTCGCTCAGAACTTCGCCATGCTGTTGGTGGGTCGCATCATCGCTGGACTGTGCACGGGGGTCATGTGCATCTCGGCTCCCACTTACATCGGGGAATTCGCCTCTGCGGACATCAGGGGAATGTTAGGTAGGCCTACAGGCAGAGCGATGTTGCCCCTATATATATATATATATATATATATATATATATATATATATATATATATATATATATAATATATATGTATATATATACATACATATATATATATGTATATATACATACATATACATATATATATATATATATATATATATATATATATATATATATATATATATATATAACACACACACACGCACACACACGATCGCACACACACATATAAATATATATATAAACACATACACACACACACACACACACACACACACACCACACACACCACACATATATATATTATATATATATATATATATATATAATATATATATATATATATATATATATATATATATAACGTGAAACGAAAATCTCCCTCTATTGACCATCATCCAAATCAACATAAACACTACACAAACGCATATCGAAGTGTAGCTGAGTCTTCCATTCATAAATTACTTCCCCGACCACAGGCTCAGGTTTCCAGCTGATGGTCGTGATTGGCATTCTCTACGCATACGTCTTCGGTGCCTTTATAAACAGCTGGCAGATACTCGCGGTTGTGTGCGCTGTCCCGACCCTCATCTTCTGCGTGCTAATGGTCTTCTCAAAGGAGTCCCCCAGTTACCTTCTCTCTAAGGGGAAGGATAAGGAGGCCCAGGAAGCTATGCAATACTTCAGAGGTAAGGAAGGATTAGGAACAACAAAGGGTAAGAGAGGTATAAGTGGATATGCAAATGAGTGATGGGTTTTGTGGCACGAAATATCCTTATACTGTGATTCTCGAACTAAAGTGCATCTGGTCTCAGAAAAGAATGAACTGGCAACTCATTCTGGATTTTGGAGCAATCCGATTCACTAATTCTCTTTTGCCTATAATCAGCTGACATGTGTTTACATATGTGATATATTTTTGATCTTATATATAGAATATCTTGTTTTTTAAATGAAATTCTGATGCATTTACTATAACTTTTCTTTCACTGAAAAGAGAGTTAGCGAATCGAAGCCTTTCAGAATTGGGAGTAAGTTGCCAGATTTTTCTTTTCTGAGATTGGACGGAGGAAAGTCGACCCAAAGATGCTAATCCTCTCGCTCTCTCTCTCTCCCAGGACCCGACTACAACATCCAGCCCGAGATGCAGATGTTGAAGCAGATTCTCGAGGACTCCAAAGCGAACAAGGCCTCTTTCTCGGACCTCAAGCAGGCGTATATCTTGAAGCCTCTCCTTATCGCCCTTGCACTCATGTTATTCCAACAGCTCTCGGGGATCAACGCTGTTATCTTTAACTTGAAGACTATCTTTGCGGTAAGGGGGAAGAGGAGGATATCCTTTATTTTCTCATTCTCTCTATCTTTCTTTCTGTATGTTTGTGTTTCTCTCATTCATTCTTTCTAATTTTCTATGTCTATCCGTCTGTCTTTCTCTTTCCTTTTTCTACCTTTCTTTTGTCTTCCGTCTCCGTCACGGTCTCCGTCTCTCTCTCTCTCACTTATTCCTTCTTTCTACCTTTCTTTTTGTCTGTCTGTCTCCGTCTCCGTCACGGTGTCCGTCTCCCTCTCTTTTACTCACTCTCTCTACCTTTTTCTTTGTCTGTCTCCGTCTCTCTCTCTCCCTTTTCACTCCCTATCTACACATACATGTACACACAAACGCAATATACACATATCCATATACGTGCATAATAACCCTTTCCCATATGAAAGAATCACGAACAAATTCCTTTCCTTCATCTCTTCCTCATCATCTCTCCCACGACAGGACTCGGGAACAGACCTCTCCGATGACGTCAGCTCGATCATCGTCGGTTTAGTTCAGGTTCTGGCCACTGCTTTCGCTAGTGTGCTCATGGACAAAGCTGGCAGGAAATTTCTTCTGATCATATCTGCGGCGGCCATGATTGTATCTCTAGGTGTGTATGTTGGTTTTGATTTTTTCTTCTTTGCACTGTATTTTTGTTGTATTGTAAGTCTTTTTTTATTATTATGGTGCGGTACTGTCGAAATGGTATTAATTGTATTTCTTTGCAAAAGTGCCGTGTTCTAAATTTCCCTCAACAGAAATTTATATTAGACATTTCCAGTGGTCTCTGCTCTCTGTTACTAACTCCTGTTTTTCCTTGATTTTTAAAAAAAGACCGAACTTCTTAACACATGTTTCCCAAAAGTTTTTTTTTCTAAATTACTAACTCATATTTCCCTTTAAAAATCGGATTTTCAAACGGCTTATTCATATATCCGGCTACAATCTCAGAATGTTCTAAACTACTCCCCAAATTATCAAAATCCTCTAAATTCCCAACACCAACTAAACTCACCCCATCACATTTCCCCGTCAAAAAATTGAAAACAATAAAATAATCGTAACAAAAATAGTAAAAATAACAACGATAAACAGATAAATAAATAATTACATAAAAACGCACAATCTCCATCAACAGTGAGTCTCGGAGTCTTCTTCTACCTGAAAGACAACGGTGACGTCAGCGCCCTCGGATGGCTCCCTATTACGTCATTGATCATCTACATTGCGTCATTCAGTATCGGCTACGGACCTATTCCTTGGATCATGATGAGTAAGTGAAGTCACGATGAGTGTCTGGGTTCGTGTAATCTTGTGTTTGAGTTGTAAGTATACAAGGAAGAAAATTTCAAGTATATGAGGAAAGGATCTTGAGTAATTGTTTTAAATGTGATAATTTTACGATTAAGAATTATATATTAATAATATATATATATATATATATATATAATATATATATATTATATATATTATAAGTTCATGAGTTCTGTAATTTAGTGCAGTAAGAGTATGAGTATAGGGTATCGGACAAACGCACACACTATAACAAGCACACACGCCCGCACGCGCATGTGTGTGTGTGTGAGAGAGAGAGAGAGAGAGGGAGAGGGAGAGAGAGAGAGAGAGAGAGAAGAGAAAACCGCATACATCTACAAAATCTCATCTAAAGCCACTAACATTTACCGTAAAAAAATCAAATCAGTCATCCGAGACACCACCCCGCCGATAATGATAACAAGAACACAAACAAAAAATCGATATAGAAGACCCAATGTCATTCTGACAAGGAGCTAAAATTAAAACAGAATGACAAGTATTTCGGAAAATTATCTTTTTAGCGTTATCAGTGAAGAGACCTTCCTTGCCGACCTCTTATCATCAGAGTGATAAGAAAATTGATATTTCTTAATAAGCAGCCTACGTATTCTTTTTCATTCCATTCCATCATTCATTCTATATTGTCTATCTACCTTTGCGTTCTCTCCCTCACACATGCAACTACTGCTTCATTTACAACAATATCAATTATATGATATCATTTTCTGGCACTGTAGTTCAGCCTAAAACGTTATTTATACATTGCGCATAAGAATATTAATTAGCACTAAAGATAAGTTTTAATTCTAGATTAACTCATCAAATCTATGAACACGTTTTATATGTAATATAGATTAGTATATATAATACTATTATATAATATTATTTCTATACAATACGAATGCATTCTGACACACAAAGCTGATACACTCTCACCTCCAATTCTAACATAGTCCTATATCCAATCTAATAATACAACCACATATTAACCCTTTGACTTTCCTCTTTCAGGTGAACTTTTCTCGGCCAATGTTCGTGAGGCTGCCGGTAGTTTGAGTACAATGACAAACTGGACATTGGCTTTTATTGTCACGTACTTCTTTGAGAGTATCCAGGTGGGTTCCCTTTTTCTTTGGTAGAGTTACTGTTACTTTATTTTTTTATTATTATTATTATTATTATTTTGGAGGGGGTCTCGTTTTATTTGGTATAGTTTTAGTATTTTTTTTTTTTTTTTTTTTTTTTTTGGGGGGGGTAAAAGTATCATTATTGATGTTCTTGTTATTAATGGTCTTACTATTGTTTTTGATATTGTTCTCGTTCTTGTCTTTATTATTATATGTATTCGTTCCTTCCTATTAGTTGAGTAGGTCTTTATCCTATTAATATTATGTCGTGTTGCTGTAGTATCATTATTCTTATTTATCTTATTGTATTCGACTTTTTCCTTTAGCATAATCAGCCTATCTTTTTCTAAAACTCATTTTGATGCCTTGATATGTACAGACATATTCTGCACGGGATGTCATCCTCAACGATAAGAACTATTTTTCTTGTTATATCTTCTAACAAAAATGTTTACAGTAGCTAGTCTTTGTGTTGACACCCATCTCTTCATCTCTGTTAGCGTGATCCTGTTTCTCCTTTTCGTATAAAAAAGAACTTTAACCAGCTCTTCGTCTTCCTCATCTTCATCAGCGTGCTCTCCTTTCCCCCTTTCATATAAAAAAGAATTTTAACCAGCTCTCCCTCTTCCTCATCTTCATCAGCGTGCTCTCCTTTCCCCCTTTCGTATAAAAAAGAACTTTAACCAACTTCCTTCTTCTTCCTCCTCCTCCAGGAAGCCATCCACGAATACGGTGTGTACTGGCTCTTCGGTGGTATCTGCGCCGTCAACTTGGCCTTCTGTGTCCTGGTGGTGCCGGAGACCAAGGGAAAGACCCTGCAGGAGATCACGGCGCTCTTTGGGGGTCCGGTCACCTCCCCTACGCCTGCCAGACACTCATCGCCTTCGTCAGTGTCCGAGAAACAGAAATGGTAGAGTTTCGTCGAAAGAAAGTCTGGTAATGAATGGCTGAAGGACCTACTCGTCGCGGTTTGCTGAAGGATCTGCTGGTGATGGATCGTTGGAGAGGATCTTCTAGTCATGGATTACTCAAGGATCTTCAAGGGTCGGAAAAGAGATCCTTGGGTTCGAAGGCCATCGCCGAGAAGTGAGATGGATGAATCCTTGAGACACGGAAGGTGTTGGGAAGGTCTTCCCAAGCAGGAAAGGCACGGATAGAATGGGTTTTAAGCCAGTCGATTAATTTTGAGATTTCTTTCCTTGTTCTATAGCAAATGAAATGAATGCTTTATGATACAAAAGTCAAAGACCCAGCATATAACAAGGACGTGGCTTTTTGCTAGAGAGAAGAGGATCCACGCAGTGCCTGAAGACCATATAAAAAAGACCCATACTTTCCTGTCAAAATCTAACGGATACCAACACTAGCTTTTATTTATGAACGAAATATAAATTTCTAAATGCCATAAATCAATGTGTTATGCATGAAATGAACAAGCCAAATATTGCAATATATATACAATATTATTTGACTGTCATGTTCACTTTGCAGGCAATTTTAGACTACTGGCACTCTAATCTTAACCATTTCTTATCCATTTCACATCACTACTTCATCCCTGACACATCTTACCTTACTGATATACCCGAGTCTTCACCTCATATTTATGTACCTATTTCCCTCACCCTATTTCTCTTATGGCCTACGTCCATGCTGAAACTTCACCAAATCATTATTCACGAAAATCTCACCATTTTAGAAAGTAGAATGTTCACTTGTTTATGAAAGAGGACAGCCGTTGTACTGACGCTCCCGTTTTCTGTTGTAGACGAGGTACTGACTGAGCACTGAACAAGTTTCTTAGGTTAAGGTATATAATAATAAATAATAATGTTGACTTGAGCATTTTATTACCTATGTGATAAGATATTTATGAATTAACATACGATCTCTTCAGATACATGAATCCGTATGATGAACGAAATTACCTTTTGTGTTGAGATATTTAAGAAAGAGCATAAGATCTCTTCAGATACATGAATCCGTATGATGAACGAAATTACACCTAAATATCACAGATGAACACAAAATATAGTACTGATTTTGACAAAAAAAAAAAAAAAAATCTAAATATAGGAAATAATGTGAATAGAGAAAAATGCTTCATATTCTAGAACAGTGGTCCTTAACCAGAGTGGGGAGTCAGTATTTTCCAAGGGGGTGCGTACCCTTGGGAGAAAGCAGAATGTTCCCTAAGTACATTTCTTATTCTTAACATGAACATGATCAAATAATGAGATTAATATTAATGCAATGCCTCAATTAAAATACTTGTAGTATGTTAAACCTTTATTGTCAAGTTTATAAAGTGGTAGGCATAAAGTGTATTCAAACTTGCTATATGACAACTTTTGCTTGCACGCACACACACACACACACACACACACACACACATACTAAATAATTGTTACACAATACGAGATAGAAATACTAAGAAAAATAAATCACTAGAAAATTATATAAAAAAAACCCTTAGACTAGCATCCTTTAAAAAATAAACTAATAAATATCTAATCCTTATATTACTTTAGAGCATTTCCTGAGACAGCCGAGGCATTTTATATAATTTCAAAAACTAAAGACTAGATATTTTCCTCAAATGGAAAGGATACAAACATTAAAATTTGGTAAATAACAAAGCATTATAGAAATATCAGAAAACTGTAGGAATGTCATGCACTTATATCACATAATTTCAAGTTACAGAATACATAAAAGGCACAACTTTGTTATAAACCTATGCTCAAACATCTGAATAATACATTATTAATATTATAAACTGCTGACTTACAGTGTGGCCAGCTTAAATCTTCGCAAAACATGAACGGTCGAAAACACAGCGTCTCACATGGCTGTCTGGTGAGGCCTCCGCGGATTCAAAACAAGCGTTTTTGTAAGAGTGAGCGAAAGGGTGCGCCAAAAAAAAAGACACTGAGACAGAAATAGACACAGAGAAAGAAAGGAAACGCTAGAAGACAGACAAAAATAATAAATAGAAATAAAAATACAAACTTTAAATAAATACAAAAAGTACTAAGCAAGCAAGAAATATCTCATGAGGGAGATATTTTCCTGGTAAATGATAACACAATCTGAACTCTCGTCTCATCATCATTTCAATATATCAGTTTAAAGTTTACTAGAATTCCATGTTTATTTTTGTAGTCTTGTAGTGTATTTTAAGGTTGTTATAGTACCGTTTTTCTTTCTTGTAGTATATATATTTTTAATGTATTAATGATAGGATAAGAATTTTGGAATGTATCTTGCAAAATAATTTGGAATGTATTCTTGTAATTTAACAAAGTTGTATTCATTAACATATTTTTCTGTTTGGCAAATTTGTATAAGGTAATGTATTCTTATATTCTTGTTATGCATCGTGAGTAATACACCCTCGCCTAATTTTATATCACTGACCAATAGAATAGAACAGATAACATAACTGAAATCACAAAAGCTGGACATAATGAACAGATTTTCATCAACCGAAGCGTGAATTATCACTCCGTTTTCTGTTTACTTTAGTGACAAAATCGGAGTGCTTCTATACCCAATTCCCCGAAATTCTTTTGATAATAAATGAGTGAATGAATGGATGAATAAATGAATGAATAGATAATAATGTATAATGATAATAATGTATAATGATAATAAGTTTATAAATGAATAAATAAAGCACGTGTTCAAAGTAGGAAAAAAATGGTAGAAAATATTGAACATTGGTTTAGAAATAAAGGTATGGCAACATTAGTATTAAGTCAGTTGATTAGAATGAAAGAGAGACAGAGAGAGAGAGAGAGAGAGAAAGCACAGAGAGATAGAGAACCAGACACAGATAGACACAACACAAAGACAGACAGACAGACAGACAAACAACGTAGAGAAAGAAGAGAGAACCAGAAAGACACAAAACAAAGACAAACAGACAGACAGACACAAAAAAAAGCCCTCGTATCTGTCCAGACATTCAACATTGTCTATATGAAGTCTGGCAATAATGAAACATATTGGGCAAAGATCAGCGATGATAATAGTGATTCCTGATAAAAACTAAGCGTGACTAGATTGGTTTGTCTGCGCTGGCAAGATAAGCAGAGTGATTACGCCATCAGTTGATATTATTAGTATGTAGATAATTATCTTGCTTCGGCAGTGCATATACTAAAATTGGAACGTTATAGAGAAGATTAGCATGGCCCTGCGCAAGCATGACACGCGAAATCGTGAAGCGTTCCACTTTTTTTTCCTTATGGTAGAGCACTGACTTGGAATCTCATGGTCCTGGGTTCGCGCCCGGCTGCCCTTCTCAGTCGACTCAGCTGTGAATGAGCACTGGTATGCTGACGTCAGCATGCTAGGGTCAAAGTCGGGGCGGAAAGGAACAGGTCACCCTGCCGCATCATCCCGCGGCTTAGTCAGCATGTTTCTCTACAAAACATGTTCCTTACGTCCAGATGGATATGGGACCAACTTCGACTTTGAGATAATCATCACTGATATTGTTATTAAATACATTATCATTATAGTTATAATCATATATTTATCATCCTTATTATCATCATAATAATTATAATCATAAAATAATAAATATAATAATATATAATATAACATATGTCAACGATATGGTCAAGCCGGATGATTCACCCTCGCACCTAGGCCCTTGCAGCTGCCTTCCTTCCTGGCATCGCACTTTGTTGCCCAAGTACTTTCTCCCCCTCGAGCAATTCCGGCGAACTCTCCCCTTTGTCACGGCCCAGAAGAACTCACACCAAAATCCAGAAGCCCAGGACAGGAATCGCTGGATATAAGGACGTCTCGTCATGCAGATTGGAGAGACGAGAGACAGAGCAGATAGGAGAACAGGAGCAGACGCAGAGAGAGGCAGGTCACCCTCGCCCTCGCACGGGGCACGGGTCTCTCGTGGGGTCACATCTTTCCTCCCCCAATAAACCAGCAAGGTAAGACCCCGTTCATTCCACCAACTCCACGCTCCCAACCTTATTACAATATATATATATATATTTGTATTCGTGTGTGCATGTGTGTGTGTGTGTGTTTATTTGTGTGTGTTTGTGTATCTCTATATGTACACAAAATCTTAGAATTTTCTGATATTCATTTTATAAACTACAAACAACAACGAAATTTGAAAGAAAATTTTAAATGAAAAAAAAAAAAAAAAGAAAGAAAAAATGAAAAATGAGAAATGAAACGAAAAGGAGAAAGGACTGAAAATCGAAAGCGGGGGAGGGGTAAGGGGGGGGGGTACGGTGCAGTGTCGCTTCCCGCCTTTTCTCAGTCGCTCACGAACCTCTGTGCTCGACGGAAGTGCGTCTTGTTCCTCGTCTGGGATTGTGTGTGTGTGTTTTGTTTACGTTTTGTATGAATTATTATTTTTTGTGTTTTTTGGTTCCCCAATTTATTGGATTGTATGTTTTAGCTTTTTTTCTTTTATTCTATTCAACCGTCTGTCTGTCTGTCTGCCTGTTTCTGTATGACTGTCTCTCTCTCTCTCTCTCTCTCTCTCTCTCTCTCTCTCTCTCTCTCTCTCTCTCTCTCTCTCTCTCTCTCTCTCTCTCTCTCTCTCTCTCTCTCTCTCTGTCTTCCACTTCTCTGCCCTCCCCCCCCTCTCTCTCTTCTCTTCCTCTCTGTCTTCCTCTTCTTCTCCCTCTCTCCTCCCCCTTTCACCTCACTCTCCTCCCTCCCTCCCTCCCTCCCTCTCCCCTCTCCGTTTCCCACTCATTCAAATAGAAAATAAAAAGCACAACATTGGAAACTGAAACCGGTTAAAGAGGAAACAAGCCTACAATTTCGTAGTCACTTAATGAGTCCTTCAGGTGTGACTTATTCTGAGAAAATGAACGAAGGCAAAGCGAAAAGATATTAAAAAGAAAAGGAAAAAATCCTCTCTCTATATATATCTACCTATCTGTCTATTTATCTCTTTGAATATCTATCTATCTATCGATCGATCTATCTAGTCATGTATATATCAAGAGAGAGCGATATACATATACATTGATATATAGATAGATAGGAAGACACACACACACATACACATATATATATATATATATATATATATATATACATATATATATATATATATATATATATATATATATATATATATATATATATATATATATATATATATATATATACATATATATATATATATATATATATATATATATATATATATATATATATATATATATATATATACATTATATATATATATATATATATATATATATATATATATATATATATATATATATATATATATATATATATATATATATATAATTTTCCTCAGCAATGAAATCCAAACAGCTGTTCCGGCTGAGTCTCCTGTCCCTCCTCGGCGTTTTCTTGGTCCATCAGCTGATCCCAGCCACTCATCTGAATCCATATGAAAATGTAAACAAACTCTTCTACGGGTATTTAGGAGGACAAAGGCATGGAGGAGGAAATGGAGGTAGGGGAAGAGAAGGAGGTGGAATAGGGGCAGGAGGAGGAGGAAAAGGAGGTGGACAAGAGGAAGAGACGAAGGAATCGGAGGCGGAGGAAGAGAAAGCGGAGGCGAAGGAAGAGGACAAGGAGATGGAGGAAGAGAAAGAGAAGGAGGCGAAGGAAGAGGACAAGGAGGTGGAGGAAGAAGAGGAGGAGGACAAGGAAGCGAAGGAAGAGGACAAGGAGGCGGAGAAAGAGGAAGAGGTGGAAGCGATGGAAGAGGACAAGGAGGCGAAGGAAGAGGAAGAGGAGGAGGACAAGAAGGAGGTCGCATTCTCCCGAAGACGATCCTGCTGTGGACGCGATGGAGAAGCGGGTCCACCTTCTTGGGTCACCTCTTGAGCTTGGCAACGAATTCCACGTTCTACAGGTTGGTATTTTTACTCCACATGTTTCTCTTAAGTTTTATTTGTTTTATCTATTGCCATATGATATTTCCTAGTTTATCTTATTCGGTTTAAATCTTCTGTTGATTTATTTATTCTGAATTACTGGATTTTCATGACGCGATTTCGCCTTGTTTCTCTCATACCAATTTTATCTTTTTTTTATTGACATATAATTATTCTCATTTCAGTCGGTAAACACCAATTATTCATTCACTTATTCTAAATTATAAAACTTTCCCGACACCTTTTCTTCTGACGTTTCTCTCAAATTAGTTTTATTTATTTATTTATTTATTGACATCATATTTCTTATGTCATTCGGTAAATCCTATTATTAACTTACTCTAAATTGCAAAATTTTCACATAATTTCTTTTCATGCTTCTCTTTTTTTTTTTTAACACATATTTCTAATTTCATTCGGTAAACCAATTATCCATTTGCTTATAAAATTTTCATGAAACGTTTCCGATCTCAGTCCTCACAGTTATAATTCACCTTCCTCTCTCTCCCTCTCCTCTCCTTTCTCTCTCTCTCCTCCTCCCTCCCCCTCTCCTCTCCTCCCTCCCTCCCTACTCTCCACCTCCCTCCCTCTCTCCTTCCCCCTCCCTCCCTCTCCTCCCTCCTCTCTCCCTCTCCCTCTCCCTCTCCCCCTATCCCTCTCCCTCCCTCCCTCCCTCTCCCCCTCTCCCCTAAGTTACAACAACAAGCTCAGAATAAAGGATAGAACGTCCACTTTGTACCCGTCATGCAACCGCACTTCCCTCATGAACAATTCACTGTATAATATGTACAATAACTCACCGGTCGATGTATGTATGTTATAGTCAATGATTATTAATAGTGAAATGAATATGGATTTTGGGATGAGTGAAGGTCTGTGAAATACGATTTTTTTATTCCGTTTGTTGTATATAACGTTGTGAAGGATGGTTAAAGGGAAATAGGTAGATAGAAAGAGAGAGGGATAGGTAAAGGGGGAAGGAGAGGTGAGGGAGAAGAAGAAGGAGAAGGAAAAAGAAAATGGAGGAGAGAGAGAGAGAGAGAGAGAGAGCTAGAGAGAGAGAGAGAGAGAGAGAGAGAGAGAGAGAGAGAGAGAGAGAGAGAGAGAGAGAGAGAGAGAGAGAGAGAGAGAGAGAGAGAGAGAGAGAGAAGGGGGGGAGAGTGAGAGGAAGGGAGGAGAAAGAGAGAAACAGAGAGAGAGAGAGAGAGAAACTTCTAGGAGAAAGATGATTACTCTTATTCATATCGTCACTATTATTACCATAATTAATATCATTCTCATTATCATTATTGTTATTATTGCTCTTAATAAATATAATCATTATTATTACTATTATTATCATCGTTATCAATAGCATTGTTATTTTGATGACT
>NW_020869853.1:177829-180329 GCF_003789085.1 Penaeus vannamei
GATAGGTCATCCCAGTCCTACTAGCCCTATATGACCAGATTTAAGGTCAATCCACAGATCCAATAGTCTTACTTGACTCTTGAACTGGACTATCAAGACAGGTCAATTCATTGTCTCACTATCCCTGTCTGACTCGGGAAACAGACAGGTTAATGCACAGTCCCACTAGCCATTTCATTGTCTTTGTAATGCTTTGAAATATACTAAGATCAACTCCAAGACCCGCTTGCACTACCTAACTCTCAAACCAGACTCAGGTCGACTCACGGTCCCAATAGTTCTGATTCTCAGACTCGGGTCAACTTATGGTCCCACTAACTGCATGTATTTCTCAAACCAGACTCAAGTCATGGTCCCACTAGCCCTAATTCTCAAACGAAACTCAGGTCAGCTCACGGCCTCACTAGCCTTTAAACCAGAAACGAGCTCTGGTATGCATGCGAAAGGGTCAGTGTGACCCAGCTTCAGACAGGGTCAGACAGAGACTGCTGTCACCATCCCGTCAAGAACCCCCAAGCCCCCCCCTCTCCCGCGAGATGGCTGGCCGAGACACCGTTCAAGCACTGTCCAGTTTCTAGTATAGTGTGTCCATTCTACTTGGGTGTACTCCTAGGAAATATAGAGTTAAGCCGTTTACCTCTATCATTACTGCCCGCCAGCCCTTACATAGGAGGACTATCACCTCTTATAGTCCCACTAGCCCTACCAGACTCACAGAGTCAGGCCAACTCACGGTCCTACTAGCTTTATTTGGTTCATAGACTCAGGCCAACTCACGGTCTCACTTGCTCTATTTGGTTCTTAGACTCTGGTCAACTTTTGGCTCCATTAGGCCTATCTGACTTAGGAAGCAGATTCGTCAACTCTCAGTTCCACTAAGCCTATCTAACCACATTCAGATCAACTACCGGTTCCTCGTTCCTATCTGACCAGACTTGGGTCAATTTTGGTTCCACCACTTTGATCAACTCACGGTTCCAGCAGCCCTAGTTGTGGATTACCAGACACATTATCTCTAACCAGGTTCAGGTCAATTCACAGTCCTTCTAGCACTATCTAACTCTGGAACCAGACATAGGTCAAATCACAGTCACACAGGCCCTGCCTCTGGTATCAGACTCACTTCAATTTACAATTCATCTGACTCTGGTCCTACAATCCCTCTTTGACCAGACTTAGGTCAAATCATGGTTCCAATAGACCTATATGGAACCAGACTCGGGTCAAAAAATAGGCTCCACTAGACCTAGCTGACAGAAACTCAGGTCAAGTCATGGTACCACTAGGCCTATATGACTCAGTTCAACGGGTGGGTTCCACTGGCCTTGTCTGACTTTTGAACAAGACTTATATTGCAGGTACTTCGATTGAGTCTGAGATGGCTACGACCTCTGTTAGAAGACGATGACCTCGATTTCCAGGTCATCTACTTGGTCCGTGACCCACGTGCTGTTCTCAGGTATGTGGAATCAGGTCATTTTTAGATAAATCAATGAAAGAAAAAACGACAAGACACGCACAGACACTCACACACAACACACATACACACACACACACACACACACACACACACACACACACACACACACACACACAATATATATATATACATATATATATACATATACATATATACATATATATATACATACATATACATATATATATATATATATATATATAATATATATATATATATATATATGTATATAAGGCGATATCATCTGAAATTATGGATTTTATGAGACAGATCGCAATGGAACTCATAAATAAATAGAAGGACAAATGAATAACTACAGTAGATACATCGATGGGAAGACAGATAAAAAAAAATAGATGTATAAAAATACAACTAGAATATGGAGTTAGATAGATAAAAGCGATAGACAGAGAGACTACCAGAAAGACTGAAAAATGACACTGAAAATAACTTATAACACAAAGTACCTATTAGCGTAAGTGTTCCTGTGCTGGATCCATATCACTGCGTAATCTCAGGCCATTTTCTTTGCTTTTTTGGTTTTATCTTTCACGCAATCCGATGCATAACAAAGGAGAAATGGAGGGAGAGAGGAGAACTGGAAGGAAGGAGGGAGAGGGAGAGGGAGAGGGAAGGAAGGGAGAGGGAAGGGAAGGAAGGGAGAGGGGAAGGGGAAGGGAAGGAAGGAAGGGAAGGAAGGGAGGGAAGGGAAGGGAAGGGAGGAAGGGAAGGAGGGAGAGGGGGAGAGAGAGAGAGAGAGAGAGAGAGAGAGAGAGAGAGAGAGAGAAGGAGAGAGGAGAGAGAAGAGAGAGAAGGGGGGGCGAGGAACGGTTGGTGAAGGAATGAGAGAGAGAGAGAGAGAGAGAGAGAGAGAGAGAGAGAGAGAGAGAGAGAGAGAGAGAGAGAGAGAGAGAAGGGGGTGGCGAGGAACGGTTGGTGGAAAGGAAGGAATGAAGGGAGAGAGAAAGATAGATAGAGAGAGATGGAGGAGGAGCCTAAATAGAGAGAACAACAAACAAC
>NW_020869853.1:185329-187829 GCF_003789085.1 Penaeus vannamei
TACTTGTTTATGGGTCTCATGCACGAAAAATAAACAAACGTATTTTCCAACACCTCTCACACATCAGATCGTATCCCACTGAGGAAAATATATTCCACTACAATACATATGCGTATGACTCTCTCTCTCTCTCTCTCTCTCTCTCTCTCTCTCTCTCTCTCTCTCTCTCTCTCTCTCTCTCTCTCTCTCTCTCTCTCTCTCTCTCTCTCTGACACACACACCAGACCAGTTTGCATTATATTTTCAAAATAAAGGAATAATAATAATAATAATAATAATAAATAATAATATAATAATAATAATAATAATAATAATAATAATAATAATAATAATAATAATAAAACAATAATAATAATAATAATAATAATAATAATAATAATAAAACAACAAATAATAAAAAACAATAGTATAATGATAATGATAATGATAATAATGATAATAATAATAATAATAAAATAATAAATAATAATAATAACAATAATTATATATTACTAATTAGTATCACAATAATATGGATAATTAATAATAATAATAATAATAATAATAATAATAATAATAATAATAATAATAATAATAATAATAAACGAGTGGACTTCATAAGGAAAAAATCTATTACTTCCAAATTAACTCTAATTCAGATTATGTCCGCTCTGCATCCACCTCAACATCATGATAATAATCCTTCAAATAAACAAATGAAAAAGAGGTTAAATGTTTACAACTCGAAGCTAACAATCTCGGGGGTTCACTTGGCTATTGGAGTGCTTGGGTGAATGCGTACAAAAACATGCACATTAAAGAGTAAAAAGTAGGAAATTAATAACCCAAGAAAAAAAATCGTTTTTCAGAGAGAATGACAAAACACTCGGCAAGATTCAAGATTCGGTTCCCGATGATTCGAAACAGTGCTGCTCGGACGAACGAACGAGTGAACCTTATCTTATTCGCACAACTTTCCACAAAGATCGCCGCATGAACCAAAAAAAAACTTCTAAATTTCCCGTTTCTCCCTACCAATCGCCGCATTAAACCTAACCCATTCCCAATCGCCATATTTCCTACTTGTTTGCTTCAATCTATTACAATATCCTGTACCTTTACAAACGTAAATTAGGGTTACCGTATGGTGATGGGAAGGGCGGTTAAGATGACGAACTTATGACGAATTTCTGCAGCTGGAACACGGGTATTTTACCTCACTGAATAGTGTTATACCCGACATGGTAACTGTTCCATTAAGAGTTCCTTTTTCTGCGGGATATTGGGAAAGAACGGAAGCAAGCAACACTGTAAGGAGAACTTCACTTCGGAACAAGCAATGAGCACTTTCAAAACAAATGAACAACAGGTTAAAAATGCGGTACTGATTCAATGACATTTGATGTAAGTCGATCGTCTACAAGTCAGTTTTCTAGATGCTTTTTTACTGCTATTTGTAGACTTTGAAATAAATTTCCTTCAGAGATTGTAATTTCTCCGACTTTTGCTAAGTTTAAAAGATCAGCTTACATGTTTTTCTTACGCAAATAGCTGACTTTATTCTTTCATTCTTTCTTAGCTGTATCTTGAGCTGCACTGACACCTTTCGTGGTATGAATCTCGATTTTTTTCAGTGTGGCTCTTTATATAGCTTACAACAACAACAACAACAACAACAATAATAATAATAATAATAAATAATAATAATAATTGATAATAATAATAATAATAATAATAATAATAATAATAATAATAATAATAATATAATAATAATAATAATAATAATAATAATAATAATAATAATAATAATGACTGTAACAAGTACTTCGATGAAAAATGTGAGCCTATTACAATACCTCCAGAAATATTCTAGATCAACGTAGTTATCTTTAAATCTTTACAAAAAGCATAATGTTTTCTGCCAGATGAATATACAGTTCATTGCATTAAATGCTCAGGGACAAAGTCATGTACCTGGTAAGTTATGAAAATACATTATTGCATTTATTCCTTCACTAATAGATTTTAACATCAAAATAGTTTATTTGTATCGCTTTCAAAGACTCACCCATCTATGTGCATGAAGTATAGATAAATTTTATTAATTTTTCTGGTTATGTTAAATCTGTTTATGACTTTTTTTTCTTTTTTTTTGTGACTTAAATTTTGATATTTTTTTAAACTACAATTTTTAACTACTTTAACTAGCAGGTGAGAAAAAATCTTGGAAATACAAGAACTGGATAATAACTTTTATGACAAGAAACATACGTTTTTTATAATGTCATTTATTGTTTGATATATACAGTGCTCCATTCCTTCCCCCTCTCTTCCCTCTCTTCTCTCCTCTCCCTCTCCCCTTCTTCCTTCCCCCTCCTCTTTGTTATCTTCATCACCATCATCATTCCTAATTATTATTCATATTATTACTACTAATATTACTACTACTGTTATATTCAATTCATTTATTCATCTATTCATTGCCAGAATTACGAATCCATAATCATGATCATCTCATAAT
>NW_020869853.1:190329-200329 GCF_003789085.1 Penaeus vannamei
CAAAATAACAAAATTAACAAAGCGCAAAAAAAAAAAAAATTAAAAAACGCCAAACCTAAAAATCTAAGACAAAAAAAAATCGAAGAACTCAAAAACCCCAAGACAAAACAAAACAGAAAAGAAAAAAACAAACAAGAGAGAGAGAAAAAAAAAAGAAACACGCCATGCGCATAACCTCACCCATCATGAGCCACGGCACGGGCCCCAAGCCAACGGAAAAGGCGCTGATAAACACAACCAGGAGAACCAGAGGAATAACCCCAATGGCGGACACAGGAGCACCTCGTTGGTCAGGAAGAGGCGAGGATGTCCTGTTGGCGAACGAAAATCCTCCATTCCCACTGTAGGATGAAGGCGTGAGGTTAGGTGCGTGGATGGACGGGGGGTGGAGGGGGCCGGGGAGGTGGGTAGGGGAGGTATGTCTGTGTGTTTTGGTGTTTGTTTTGTGCGTGTTTTTTGTGTTTGTTTTGTGTTTGTGTTTGTTTGTTTATGTGTGTCTCTTTTGTGAAAGTGTGTTTCATAGGTCGTGCGTATGTTTGTTTGTATACGTCTGTGCAATTTTTAACAATTAAAGAAAATAACGAAACCGAATAATAACATAACAACATAAACTACAAGATAACAAATAACGAAAATAACGAAACCGAAAATAAGAACACAAAAAACAACATAAACTACAAGAAAACAACATATAACAAAAAATAACATACCTATCGACAGAGCCATTACAGCGGCCGTAATGGCTTGCCTCCCAGCGCCGCCAGTGGCAAGAACCTGAACTATGCCGATGATAATAACACTCATGTCATCTGATAAAGCACTACCTGATGCCTGGGGAAAAGAGGTGGGAAATAAAATGAGAAAATATTATTGTGAGATATGATCAAGATATAGTAGTTTGTATGTTGATATGTTTGTTTATTGTTTTTTGTGTTTGTTGTTTTTGTTTGTTTGTATGTGTGTGGATGTGTGGATGTGTGTGTGTGTGTGTGTGTGTGTGTGTGTGTGTGTGTGTGTGTGTGTGTGTGTGTGTGTGTGTGTGTGTGTGTGTGTGTGTGTGTGTGTGTGTGTGTGTGTGAGTGAGTGTGTGACTGATTGATTGACTGACTGACTGAGTGACTGAATGGACGACTTCATTAATGAGTGCGCGTAATACACAAAATCACACTCTATTTATTCCACAGCAAACTCAAACCCGACACCACTCACACTGCCCCCCCCCCCCCCCAATACACACCACACTCTCCCAACACCCTCTTTCAGAACCAACACCTCTTACCGACCCTGAACACGGTGGTGAGGTTAAACATCACGGCTGGAACCCCTGTAGTCTGCTGAAAGAACATGAGGGACAGAGATATGAGGAGAGGTTTCAGGACGTAAGACTGCTTCAGGTCCTTCAGGGAGAAGCTATTTCTCTGGGCGTCTTCGATGGACTCCTTCAGGACTTTCAATTCCTCCTGAATGTTGTAGTTCTTCCCTGGAATGGAAATTTGTCTTTGATATCCTCCAGGCTGTTGAGGTATGGAACAACAGATATGCAGACACGTATTAGTGTACGTAAATACACTCTCTGTTTTATGTGTTTGTCTGTCTCTCTCTGTCTCTCTCTCTCTCTCTCTCTCTCTCTCTCTCTCTCTCTCTCTCTCTCTCTCTCTCTCTCTCTCTCTCTCTCTCTCTCTCTCTCTCTCTCTCTCTCTCTCTTTCACACACACACACACACACACACACAGAGTGTCTCTCTCTCTCTCTCTCTCTCTCTCTCTCTCTCTCTCTCTCTCTCTCTCTCTCTCACACACACACACACACACACACACACACACGAAAAAAAGTAAACTCGACTCTAACCTCTAAAAAACTGCAACGATTTCTCCGCCTCCTCATCTTTCCCTTTAGCGAGCAGAAATATTGGCGATTCTTTGGCAAAGTACATGCTAACCAGAAGGAGACCTGCAATATAGGAATTGGTTGTTAATAGAATACCTAGATAGATCTGGTTAGGATGAAATATATTCGTATCAGTATATATATATATATATATATATATATATATATATAATATATATATATATATATATATATATATATATATATATTAAATTTCATTAGCAGGATGCAACCAAATTTAAATGAATATATTATAACCATATATTTGATATATATTACCTTATATCCCTTACTTAATTACTATATGGAAGACGGTGACCCTCTCTGATCACTGTTACACAACCAGTACTTAGAAGTCTCTCGGGGCCGGTTTTACTAACTTTCTTAAAATTCGCCCTTAATTTGAGTCACAATCTCTTATTTCGACAAGGTTAAAACGAAGGCTAAATAAATCGTTGATGTGGAATTAATGAAGTACCTTAACCTGCATACTGGATCTCGTAAAATCAAAAGTGGTCAAAGGCATGTTCGCTTTACCGCAACACGGATTTAAGGAAGCAAACGGTTAATATTTCTCTAATATATAACCTGCTGACTAACAAATTCCTTTACACATATAATTTATGTTTTAATATGAATAGTAAAACTAAATCATCAACAGAAATGATCGCAATACTCAAACTAAATCATACAACTTTTTTTTTACCGTTCTAAAAGAAGCCATAATGTAATATTGACTTAATATCCCTTGTGTATAATACTTTACCTGTGTATAATATCTTATACCTGTGCATATCTTAAAATATCTTATCTAATATCTTACCTGGCGGAAGCATGCATAAGAGTGCTTGTATTCTCCAATTGCCAACCACAGCACCCAGGAAGAAAGCATAGAGGATTCCCGTAGTCAGCATAACTTGAAAACAACTGCCTAGGGGAAAAAAATATGAAAAAAAAAAATGTTGGCTTTGAATAATTCATTGAGAAAGAATAGTCACAGGAATAGAATAAACGAATGGAAAATGAGGTTGATGATAATCACAGTAATAACAATGAGAATGAAGATAATACCAATAACAGAACTATTACTACTTATAATAAAAAAAACTAATAACAATAATTCCAAAACAACGCATACTCATACTTACCTAATGTACCCCGTATATCAGCTGACGCAAACTCCCCAATATAAGGAGGAGCAACGGAACACACTGCCCCCATACAGACCCCAGTCAGCACACGGCCGGCGATCAGGAGAGCAAAATTGTAGGCCAATGCTGGAAAGGAGAAAGGGAGGGAGGAATAGTATTAGTAAAGTGGTTATCATGTTGTTAGGATCGTTATTGGTATTTTGTGGGATGATTATCGTTGTTATTGTGATTGTTGTTGTGTTATCGTGGTGGTTGTTTCATGTCACTGTGATCTTTGTCATTAGTATTGTTAATATTATCATTATTATTATTACTGTTATCCCTATCATCATCAATATATTATTATTAACATGGCTATTACATTTTCATTAACATTAATCGTAGTCCTTATGTTTTGTTTGCTGTAGGATATCAATATCATTTGCGTTTTAATCATAATCTTTATCAATATCACTTTCATTATTATTATAAACGGGATCGTTATTAACATTATTATATTATAACCATAAACATAACTACTCTTCTCGTGATTAACATTATATCATGCACGTTACTCATTACTAAAAGTCATCATATTTTTTTCTATTATTATTGTATCCGTGTAAAATTTCCTATTGACACAAGAAAACTTTATATATATATATATATATATATATATATATATATATATATATATATATATATATATATATCGATTTGAATGATAAATAATATATAAATGCATTTGTATGTAAACAAAACCCTACAGAGCATCCAGTTTACGATAACAAGGTTAAGGGAAAAACAATAAAAAAATGTAAAGGGAGGTATGCATTTACGAGGTTGATGTTTATGGCATGTATTTGAAAAAAATGGCCAATGTGTAAATAATAAGAAACGGCCCAGTGAACTCTTTAATAATAACATATAATTAATTTACTTTTGAATAATGAACTGATTATGATCACAAGTTTATTGTGAAAGTACTCGTTTTTCTTATAATTAATTAATTTCTTATAGTTATAATAATTTCTTATAAAATCATTATAACTAACCTGTCCACTTGTCATTTTCACATAACTGTCAAGAGCATCTTTGTCTCGGAAAAAAAACAATTGCCTCATATTAATATTTTTCATAAACTAACAACCGACACAACCCACCAATCATCAACCAGCCTGCGATGAAGGGCGGAGCCACGGCAAGGAGTGTGCCACGTCGACCGATGTGATTGGCTGCCAACCCGCCAATCAGACCTCCCACAACTGCCCCCAAATTAGCAGACGACGCGAACCAACTGGCTTCAGGAGGCGTTATGCGTAGGTCGGAATTCGAATTTGGCGGGCTTTCTGCAATCAGCTGGGCGACACAGTGCGTGGTGAAGCCTATGACTGATCCGAGGGCTAAGGCGCCCATGGTTGCTGCAAGGAAATAGGTTTTAGTTATTAAGTTATAGTATTTTTTTATGTTGAGTTTGATCAAAGTGTAGAGAAGTGAGGTCAGCGCATTGCCTTGTAAATAGAAAGAGAGCTGAGTTTACTTCTTTGGACCTTGACTTTGGTAACTTTTTTTGTGCTAGGGTGACGGCATACCTTTTTGTCCACTGTGATTTTAGGTTATCAATTGCGTTTGCTGATAGATGGTTCCACAAGTATTTGACCATCAAGGAGAGAAATCCAACACCATCTCACTTATTTAGCCGTTTCCTTAATTTTCGAAGATTCGTTTTTATCTTTTATTGATATGAGTATTTTGCTAACATTACGGTAACCATAATGTCAATAACAATAATAACGTAATTAATTTGAAGAGAATATAAAAGAAAACAACAACAAATAAGCAAATCAGGTGAGGTTACGCTGGGCTAGATCAGTAGCAGCTCGTGGAGGTGTCATGGCGTCTGTTTTGATGATTGTTCAATGAAAATATAATCATAAAATCATTATCTTCCGTCCTTTTTTGAAAATTGAAGAGACCAAAATGATCGACCATATTCACAAAGCATCCGTAACTTTTGTGACGTCATCAAAATAGACCCCCTGTGTTGTTGTTTTTTTTCCAAAAATAGAATCAGATGCCATGACACCTCGAGTTACTACTGATCTAGCCTTTCCCCAAAACTCACAGAGGACAGTATATATACAGGTGTACAAAAGAATTTGGAAGGAAAGAAAGGGAGGAAGTATGTAATTAAAGCTAAGGAAAGAGTAGGGAAATTAGGTGAGTTCTGCCTTGCAAATTCCTTCCTTTATTCGGCGAAATCACTATGAAATTGCTATATTCTACGACTCTAAACCGTTATTTATATTAGAGCTTGCTCATTTACCTGCTAATTTTTCGGCAGAGTAACATTAGATCAACATGGGAGCGTTTCTAAATTTTAGATTAGATTTCGTCACACAAAAAATCGTAAGTGGCGCCTTGCCTAAGAACTAAACATAAAATTCAGAAAATGAAAACAAACACAAGGCAGAAAAATATAGTTATTCAAAGCAAATAACCTCATTCCCACACTAAGTAGGGGATAAGTACTTAGAAAAAAAACCTTACCTGATGCTGTGGTAACATACTGTTGAATGCGTGATGGAGGGATGGATTCCATTGTGTCTCTTGTCATCTCGTGCTGAAGATCATCTGAAATTAACATTGATGTTTATACAGAACAATGTATATATATATATATATATATATATATATATATACATATATATATTTATATATACATATATATACATATATATACATATATATACATATATATATATATATATATATATATATATATATATATATATATACATGTAGGTATATGCACACACACGTATAGATGTGTATATATATATTTTTTTTTCTTCATATATTTATATTTATTTTCATACTCATATATATGCATATATATGTGTGTGTGTGTGTGTAAAGAGAGAGAGATATGCACATACATATATTATACATATATATATGTAGAGATAGAGAGACGACGGACATAGACAGACAGAGGCAGAGAGAGAGATAAACAGATAAGGAGATATGAATATATGTATATGCAGTTTGATCATATTCATGAAAAATGGCGCATATGTATGTTCTAAAAGTGTGTATTGGGAACTTACTCCATTTCCATTATATAATATTATTTACGCCGATGATATAAATACATATTTATGAAATTCCTCTTGGTGACCTAATCAACTTTTCAGAACGGAAACAATATATATTTTGAGGGAATATCCTATTGCGGTCAGTGACACTAAACACAATTTTGTTTCTATGTCATATGCAGTGAGCTAATTATTGTTATTATCATTATCATTAGTAGTTCTAGCAGTATCTTCGGTAGCGGCAATGATAATGATGATGACAATGATAATAATTGTCATTGTTATTGATATCATTATTATTTGTTCGTTAATATTAATATTGTTACTATTAACATTATTGCCGTTATTCAATTATAATAAATATCATTAATACTATCATTTTCGTTATCATCCTTATTACTGATATCACTATTATCATTATTGTCGTCAATCTGACTACAATTGCTGCTACTACTATTATTATCACCCTTATTGATATTATTAACATTATTGACCCCGAGATCTTTGTTAAAATTTCTGTTGTGTTTCCCTAAGTGCTAATATCGTCTCTTAACAAATTAAATAGATTCATCGTTGAAATCGATTTTTTCCTGAAAAAAAAGTATTACCAAGATGATGTCCGTTTGTAAAGCGTCATAAAAATGCAATTGTGTTTAAGAAAATTCCTTAGTTAATATTCAATGTTTTTATGATCTAACCTTATCTCTTAGGCAGTAAAGCTTTCCTTGCAAAATTTCACACACACACACACACACACACACACACACACACACACACACACACACACACACACATATATATATATATATATATATATATATATAATATATAATATATGTGTGTGTGTGTGTGTATAATATATATATATATATATATATATATATATATATATATATATAGAGAGAAAGTATGAATATTTGGTTATATATAGAGAAAGAATATATTTATTTTCATTATAAAAGAAAAATGCTGCTTATCTTATCTATTTTCCTTCCTTTTGATATTCAGCCAAATAACTATCAAGTTTTCTTTAAAATTAAGGAAATCGAATTTTTTATATTACTTTCCTGCGTCGGAATTATTTTCAACGATAAAAGAACCTTCTCCGGCACCTTCATTGAATATTTCAATCATTTCTTTTCAAAGAATTAAATATTCTGTTAGTAAGATAATAAAAGATAATTTATTTGTAGGCCTACGTCATCAGGGAAGGGAGAGGGTATATAAACCCCTTTACCTTATTTTCCTTACAACAAAAGTAGATAAAAACCCTTCCCTATGTTTCTTAACCTTACCCTAGAAAGAATAAATAAATAAGTACAAATATAGGGATGGATAAGTAATACCTTTCCTTCCCAAAAAAAATGAAGACAAAAACAGACATACTAAAGAAATGAAAACGGGCTATTTGAAACAAGGGAATTTCCCGCCATTTTCTGTGTTACTACGCTTCCGATTCACGTCACATCAGGTTATTTTGGGTATGATGTAAATTTTTTGTTTGTATTTTTTCTTACTTTAAAAAATCTTTCTTTCTATTTTTCTGTTCTTTTTTTATGCTGATATGAAAATTATAGTCTTGTCGATATATAGTTTTTAAATGCTCGTCATCAATAACTTTAAAATTATAACCCTATTTATTGCCATAATAAGCTTACCACTAGTAAAATTGTAACAAAATCAAGCGTAGAAATATGTATTTTCTTAAACTGTAATCTTACATAAAACAAAACATAAACCCGTTGCTAGGATTTTCCAAATACGAAATAACTCAATTTATTGTAAGAATG
Organism: Penaeus vannamei; assembly: GCF_003789085.1. NCBI lineage: Eukaryota > Metazoa > Arthropoda > Malacostraca > Decapoda > Penaeidae > Penaeus > Penaeus vannamei. Next base: position 198,235 of record NW_020869853.1, read on the forward strand.
AAAAATGTATGTATATATATATAACGTTCGTCACGTCCTAGGAAATACCTAAATACTTTAGATTTTTTTATAAGCACTGCACATACAATATATTGTAAATATACATCGTTATGGACACAGACACAGTAACGGGCGTAAAAATATTTTAAAAAATAGATAAAATAATAGATGAATAAATAACTCGATTTAGCCTTTCTTTACATATAGTGGCAACAAGTACACACAAATACAAACATACACACGCGCACTCACACACACACACACACAAGTGTTGTCGTATATTTCGATTAACCAGAGAAAGAGACAGATAGATATAGAGAGAGAGAGAGAATTAAAAGATAAAGAAAAAACTTCTGCATCACAAAGACCTGAAACTTCGACTCTCTCTAAACAGGCAAAGAATTAACACGTAAGAGCGAAAATATACTTTTACAACCCGCGGACTTGAGTTACGGGAAGAGTGAAAGGCGGGGAAACCCGTGCCCCCCCCCCATCCCCCTTACTCCTACTCCTGCCCTCCCCCCTCCTACTCCTTGGGTCCTACCCCATGCCCCCCCCCCGCCTCTCCTACTCCTCTTATCTTACCTCTCCTCTCTTTTCCTCTATCCTCGTCTCCTCCTCCTCCTTTCCTCATCCTCTTCTTCCTCTTGCTCTTCACCCTTTTCCTCCTCTTTCCCCCTTTCCCCCTCCTCTCCTCTACTTCCTTCTTCTCCTCCTCCCTCTCCCTCTTTCCAACTCCCTTCGTCTTCTTCCTCTCCTCCCTTTTCCTTTCCCTCCTCTTCCCTCTCCCTCTTTTCCTCCTCCTCTTCCCCCTTCTCCCTATCCTCTCCTTCCCCTTTCTCCCCCTCCTCCTCCTCCTCTCCTTCCTCTTCTTCATCCCTTACATCCTCTTCCTCACCGCCCCCCTTTCCCTAAGATCCCCCCTCCCCCCCTCCCCGTAGTATATTGCTTTTGACGTCAATTTCGTGGAAGTCTCCAACCTGATACACAATACCTTAGGAGGTTAACAGTCCCAAAAGTTCATTCATAAAAATATAAATAACATCTACTAAATGTTTTGGATATACATGCTGTGAATGCATAAAAAATATAAATAACATCTACTAAATGTTTTTGATATACATGCTGTGAATGCATACTTATCTTTTCATCTATCTGTCTACCTACCTGTCTATTTACGCACATGTACGTGCTATATACGCGCACATGCATATACTTACAACGTGTGTTCGTGTGAAAGAAAAAAAGTGGTTTTGAATAATTTTGTTTTTGAAAAATTGTTATGTATCAAAATGCCAAGGGAAATATAAGCATCAAGCTAATCTAATATTAGAAAATAATATAGAAACATAAATGATAAAAAATTAGTTGAAATGGATAGAAAATGCATTTGAATTGAAAATAAACTAGTAATAGGAACAAAGAGGAGATATAAAAGAAAAAAGATAAAAAATGAATATGCAAAACAAAAACAAATAAACATAACATACTACATTACCCAAATATTAAAGCAAAGTAAGTTCACAAAACGAAAAAAACATTTAGGCAAAAGAAAACAAAAGCAAACATCAAAGAAAATCAAAGCAAAAACACGGTCACAAAAACAAAAACAAAAAAAATGAATGAAAGAACGAGGTAGAAGAAAAAAAAAAAAAACATACATATATATAAATGCTAAATATGTATATGTACACACACATAAAATACCTGTAGGAGGCAACGCGGGTGTTCCTGCAGGCGAGACTGGACGCGTGTGTGAGCCCCCCCTCTCGCTCTCTCGGCGACTTTGAGAATCGAAGGATTTCTATTTTCCTATTGTCAGGACCCGCCCACACCGGCGAGTGACGCGCGCGCGTGTGGTAAGCGCGGGAAAAATATGCGTTGTCCGTGAAGTCGCTCGTGGTGGAGTGACCGAAGGAAATCTTGAGGAATATTATAAGCATACGCGCACGCACGCACGCACATACATGCGTTATCTCTCTAGCATATATATATATATATATATATTATATATATATATATATATAGGTATAGATTGATCTAATATATATATACATATATATATTATATATATATATATAATATATATATATAT
>NW_020869853.1:202829-207829 GCF_003789085.1 Penaeus vannamei
CCTCCCAAGCACCTCGCTTTTTCTTCTTAAACTATATTTTATCATTCATTCTTTTGTATAGTGCATGACGATTATGGATTCATAATTCTGGCATAGGCCTACACTGAGCACTTGAGCCGGAAGCTATAAGCTTAAATAATGTGTAAATATGAATACCAGTTATCTTTTTTTTCCGAAATGTTGTACTGCCTACCTGTAGCTTGAAGAAAGAATGTGTACTGTATTTGATGGCATATATCATGCATTTTTTCTTTAATAATTCTTTAAAGATAAACCAGCATGCTTCGTAACAAGCTGAGTCTAGTAAAAACTTCATAATTTAAGTTAAGGTAAATTTGCCTTGCCAAAAATGGGCAGCATGTAATTCTAATAAATACAACTAGATACCATTCCCTATTCTGACAACAGCAACTGTCCTTTTGACAATATTTTTGTTCCTAATGTTGCCTATATCACATTCAAATCTTGAATTAAAAAAAAAAAAATAAGACTAATGCTATTTTCAGAATATCTAATGCATATATACCATCAAATGTAATAATTGGCACAAGCTTAACCCTCAAAGAAGCCTGCAGACTCCTGTTAGTTCGATAAGCAGTTGTTTGTTTTCCCAACGCTTATTTTATGGGGAGGAGTTTTCAACCCCGTTATACAGTATACCTTTTTGCTTTTCCACTTAAAGGAGCACTATCTTCATGAAAACGTTACACAAGCATAATTACACTGATGTATCTACAATGGCACAACACTCATCCAAAGACACATTCCTCGTGAGAGGGGGGAAACCGATATAAACTAGAGGGTGACCTTGAACAAGCTGAATTTGCCACCTGTACATGATCTCCCTTAGTGTTTATTACCAATAGCTTCAGGAATTGTATCAAAATCAACATTTAAAAATATTACTTATACTGTACGTATTAAGTTTAACATCTGTTCATATGTACATACATGATGGTCCAAGTACCAGAAAGATTTTAAGAGCATGACATTCTTCAACATTTACTTATGAACTACATCTTTATCATCACCAACAGTGTCCTCTTGTACTATCGTACAAAAATCTCTACAATAAAAAAAAATTCAGCCAGCATCTACAACATGTAACAAATTATCCAATGTCTCACCTCTGGGGTCAAAACGATAAGACTCAGGACCTGCAATTCAACACCTACCACTACAGGTAGACATATGTCCTGCATTAATGCTTTTAAAAGCAAAAACCCCTTCAAGGCTACACAAAAAGGACCATGCAGTGTCTTCCGTTTGGGACCCAAGCACAGTAACCTCAAACGACAAAGGGAAACATTATTCTGAAAATCCTGTTGCATGATAGGAGTCTGGGAAGCACAGGCCGAACACAGTCAGGTTCCTCGTTATCACAGATGACACCGAAGGAAAGGATAAGCCTTAAAACAAAATATCGAAGTAGATAACCAATGACGTCTACAAATGCAATCATCAGTACTGTAGTATGAACTGAAGATTAAAGGTGTGGGTATAAAAAATAAAAGCAAGCAGAGAGCAGAGAGAGAGAGAGAGAGAGAGAGAGAGAGAGAGAGAGAGAGAGAGAGAGAGAGAGAGAGAGAGAGAGAGAGAGAGAGAGAGAGAGAGAGAGAGAGAGAGAGAGAGAGAGAGAGAGAGAGAGAGAGAGAGAGAGAGAGAGAGAGAGAGAGAGAGAGAGAGAGAGAGAGAGAGAGAGAGAGAGAGAGAAGAGAGAGAGAGAGAGAGAGAGAGAGAGAGAGAGAGAGAGAGAGAGAGAGAGAGAGATTTCAGATGGTGTGCAAAGACTAGTAACTGGTTCCAGTGAGCTGTCTTATGGTTATTGGCAGATAAAACAAGGCAGTTAATATCATATCAAAGTAAATCTCTCGTGTAACATCATCACTAACCAACTGGATTCGTGAATAACAAATTATTACATTTTGTCCCAGGATCATTACAATCCGCATATTCATTTTATAGCATTAAAATAAATGTGAAAAATATGTGAATATACAAACTGCATTTACTAAATACAATAATAGAGAATGTACTTGTGCAAAATTTCAACAAAAAATTAACCAGATCAGTCTAATAAAACAATATTGTAAGGAAATCAGACATTCTCACCAGTCAAATATCAAAATAATAGTTTAATATTAATATCAAAAATAACAAATTATAATAAACCAATTATCAGACTAATGATGCAAAATATAAATAAATAAATAAGAAAAATAACTGTGGGAGTAAGGTTTGCAGTAATAACAATAACAATCAACAACAATAATGATAATAATAATAATAATAATAATAATAATCATGACAATAATAATAATAAAAGTAATAGCAATAATAATAATAATAATAATAATAATAATAAATAATAAATAATAATAATAATAATCAATAATAATAATAATACAATAATAATAATAATAATTAATAATAATAATAATAACAACAAAATAATAACAACAAATAAAAACAATAATAAATAATATCAACAATAATAGTAGCCATAGTAATGATAAAAAAATAATAATGATAACAAAAGTAACAATAACAACATTAATTAAATAACATAATAATAATAATAATAATAATAATAATAAAAACAAAAATAACAATAATAATAGCAATAATAAAAATAACATCAACAATAATGATAATAATAATAAACAAAAAAATAATACCAATAATAACAATACTATCAAAATAACTATATCAACAATGATAATAATAATAACATTAACAGCATCCAAACCAGATCTATCATTTAATATTCCAACATAGCACTGACTGACTGACACAGGACAGCTGACCTAGCAAAGACAAATGACCTTTTCTCTCTCCCCCGAAAACCTACTCTGGCACAGGAGGGTGGGAGCATGGGGGGGGGGATGGAAAAAGAAGAGAGGAAAGGAGGAAGGTGGAGGGGGTGGGAAGAGAAGAGAGGAGGAAAGAGGGAGAGTTGAGGGAGAGCAGGAAGAGAGGAGAGGGGGAAGGGGAGAGAATTGAGGGGGAAAGGGAGAGGGAGAGCAGGAAGAGGGGAGAGAGGAGAGGGGGAAAGGGAGAGGGAGAGCGGGCAGAAGAGAAGTGGGGTGAGGGAGAGAGAAGGGGGAGGGGTGCACTGTGTACATTTAACAACAAATTACAAAATAAGATAAAATATTGTCTCTGATATGTACTTCCATTACATACTTGTACTTGTAAAAATGCACATTCTGACGTAAGTGTCTGGTCCAACTAAACAGAGAAAAACGTAAATGTATTGTCATAAAAGTTGCATTGGTCATTAACCAACAGAAATTATTCTCAAGTTCTTGCACTTCCATGAACTTTCCTAACCTGCCTGCCTTGCAGTTTCTTAATGCAATCTAAATAATGCATTAAAAATATACTAAAAAAAAAAGTCCCACATTTTCATGAGCACACATGATGACTAGTCATGGATTTTGACTAGTTTGCTTTTGATGCAAGTCCTAGACATAATTAATCAACATAATCAGAAAACTATATAAAACTGATTCATACCTCATACACAACAAAGGTAGTCTAACTGTTCTTTTGAGAGAAATAACAATAAACTATTTTGATTTTAAAATCTATTAATGAAGGAATAAATGCAATAATGCATTTTCATAAGTTACTAACTATATGACTTTGTACCTGAGCATTTAATGCAATGAACAGAAAGGGAGAAGGAATTCCATCCTTATCAACAATGGTGCAACATTAATATCAATTTAAAAGTGAATATACCTTGCACTAAAAACCTCATTCACACTCTCCTTTTAAATAAGTGCACCTACACATCCATATACCTCTTTGAATTGGACATGCATTTACTCCGTATAACATATCTATCACACAAACTTTAGCTCAAAAGTGTGTGTTTGCAGCTGCTAAAGAGACACCTCTGTCACTCCAGAAGAGAACTTCTTCTCATTACAGATTGGCCCAAAAAAATTATGCTTATGATAATAATAATAAGCATAAATAATAACAATTATATAAAAAAAATATATATAATAGCCAAACTGATGAACAGGTCCTGAGATACAAAGACATATAGGCCTCCTGTTAAGAGACAATGTGACCGTCTAGTTATACAATACAGGCACAATTGAACAGTATATCAATACATTTACCCAACTTACACTCTCCAGTCCCCTTAATTGAAAACCAACTTTATAGAATTTAGGTAACAATTTGAACGCACCTTCTCATGACAAAATAAATAAATAAATGAAATAAATCCCAAAAAGTTTCTTAACCACCACAAAAAAATCTCACGTGTGCTATCAATGTTGTGTATTTGTTTTAGCTCTTTTAATCCTTCTTTGCACGTGGCTTGTAATAGATCGCAGCCGTGATGATCAGCAAGTTCAGAACCAGTGAGGTTATGAAGTTCAGGAGGAGGACAGGATCGGCCGACTCGACGTAGATGGTGAAAATTCGGGCTGAAAAGTACAGAGAAATCACCAATGAGTAATCTTTCATCTATCATAACTAAAGTACCTAACTAAATGTTACACAACACTAATGCTAAAACTGACAACCTGAAAGACAAATATGCAAACCTGACACCAGGAGCAGATAATGAGGAGGGGAAAGGAGGGAGGAGGAGGAAGAGGAGGCAGAGGGAGGAGGAGGAAGAGGAGGAGAGGAGGAGAGAGGAGGGGTGGGGAGGAGGAGGAGGAGGAGGAGGAGGAAGAGGAGGAGGTGGAGGGAAGAGGAAGAGGAGGCGGAGGGAGGAGGAGAGGAGGCAGAGAGGAGCCAGAGGAGGAGGAGGAGAGGAGGAGAGGCAGAGGGGGGGAAAGAGGAAGGAGGAGGAGGAGGAGGAGGAGGAGGAGGAGGAGAGAGGGAGGAGGAAGAGAGAGAGGAGAGGAGGAGGAGGAAGCGGAAGGGAGAGGAGAGGAGCGGAGGGAGGAGGAGGGAAGGAGGGAGGGAGAGGAAGCGGAGGGAGGAGGAGAGGAGGCAGAGGGAGGAGGAGGAGGCAGAAGGAGAGGAGG
>NW_020869853.1:215329-227829 GCF_003789085.1 Penaeus vannamei
TACGGTTTACCAAAATGAAATTATTGCATTTATTTCATCAACTGGGTCGGTCACCATAGAATGTTGCCATCCAGACTTCATTACATTTTCCTAATTGCCGCCGGATGTTGCTACCGGATATATAACTGCAAAAAGATAATTCTGAAAAATATTCTCTTTAAATACATAAATACTATATCGTGGGTACGTTTACAGGAAGGAAAAAATAAAACCCGAGTTGTTTTGAGTCGTTAACGTATTTTATTACTGTATTTATTCATTTTTTTCTCATGTTTGTATACCACGAGGTCATAGGAGTGGAAGTTTCTTGTTAAATGTTATTAAAATAATTGAGAGGAAGGAGCCATGCCATAGCGGATTATTTAGTGGTAATTAACAGCACTTATTCTGAATTCGAGATGAATAAATGAATGAATCATACGATTGCATGGCTTAAGAATATATGCACTGTGAAACTCGTATATATACACGCATACACAGACACGCATACGTTCGCACACAGACACACGTACACACACACACATACATTATACATACATATATATATGTGTGTGTGTGTGTGTGTAACGTGGAATAATGTGCTTCTATTCACGATATATCTTATACATATAACTTAGTATATATACATGTATATATTCATATGTGTATATACATATAAGTATGGACATATATATGTACATATATAATATATATATATATATATATATATATATATATATATATATATATAGAGAGAGAGAGAGAGAGATAGAGAGAGAGAGAGAGAGAGAGAGAGAGAGAAGAGAGAGAGAGAAATAAACTTTCTCTATCTCTCTTCTCTCTCTCTGTATACACACACACACACACGCACGCACACACACACACGCACACGCACACACACGTACACACCCACACGCACACACACACACACACACACACATACACACATAAAACACACACACACACACACGAGAGGTCTGTTGTCAAGCGAGACAGGTTCCCCGCCATCTGCCACATCAACGGATTGGCGAGATAAGTTAAATGGCCGACATTCTTATCTGGTGCCGCATCCCGTGTGCGTTCTCATCGGCGAGTGATTGTGTGTGTGTGTGTGTGTGTGTGTGTGTGTGTGTGTGTGTGTGTGTGTGTGTGTGTGTGTGTGTGTGTGTGGTTTACCTCGTTTCGTAATGTAGAGGTGGATAGGTGGGTAGGTAGGAAGGTGGGAGGGAGGGAGGGCGAGAAGGAGGAGGAGGAGGAGAGAAGGAGGAGGGAGGGAGGAAGGAGGAGGGAAGGAGAGAAGGAGGGAGGAGGAGAGAGGTAAGGTATGTAGGTAGGAAAGGAGGGAGGAGGTAGGTAGGAAAGAGGAGGTAGGTTAGGGGAGTAGGGATGTAGAAAGGGGAGGGAAGGAGCTAGTAGGTAGGGATGTAAGTAGTAGGTAGAGGAAGTAAGTAAGTAGGTAGGAAGGGAGGGAGATAGATAGAGAGAGAGAGAATATATACATCCATATCAACGTTTTCTCTCCCTCCCTTCCCCTCTTTCTCTCTTACTTTCCCTTCTCCTCTCTCTCCTTATCTCCCTTTATCTCTTATCACCCTCTACCTTCCTCCCCTTTCTCCTACCTCCTTCTTCCCTCACCCCCCCCCCCATCCATCCATCTCACTTTCTCTTTTCCTCTCAAACATCCATTCACAAACACAGCCACCCATTCACCCCTGTGCTCACCCACCTACAAACACCTCCCCCCCTATTCACTCATTCACCCACAAACACACTCACCCATTCACCCTTGTACTCACCCAGCTACAAACACACCGACCCATTCACTCATCCATCCACAACACACCTATCCACTTACCCCTGCAATCACCACCCCCTATTTACTCACCCACACATCCATTCCCTCACGCACCCAACCCATTCACTCAACCACAGACAATGCCCCTACATCTCCCCCCCCCCTATTTACTCACCACCCATCCATTCACTCACGCCACCCAACCACTCATTCATCATCAACCACCACAACACACATCATCATTTCACCTCTGCAATCACCCCTTCTATTCACTCAACGCACTCATCCACCCACAAACCCAAAAACACGCCTAGCCATTAATCCCTACACCCACCCACCCTCAAACACGCCTATTCACCCGCTCACTCACCCATTCACCCACCCACGTCCCAAACAAACCCACCTACCCACCCATTCACTCACCCACTCACAAACGCCCAGACACACCCACCACTCGCCGATTCACCCACCCACCACGTCCAAACAAACCCACCACCCACCCACCCAAACACACACCACCCACTCACCCACAAACCACACCACCCCCACAACACACCCACCCACCCACTCACCACAAACACACCCACCCACCACCCACCACAACCCACCAACCCACCAAACACACCCACTCACCCCAAACACACCACCCACACCACCCACGCGCACCCACCAACCCACACCACCCACCACACCCACCCACCACAACCACACCTAAGCCACCCCACACCGCACCCCCACCCACCCACCCACCCCACACCCACCCACTCACCCACAAAACACACCCACCCACCCACAACACACCCACCCACCCCACCCACCACCACACCACCCACCACCCACAAAACACACCCACTCACCCACAAACACACCCCACCCACCCACCCACCCCACCACACCACACCCACCACACCACAAACCACCCACCCATCACCCACTCCACCCACAAACACACCCACCACCACCCACCCACCCACCCACCCACCACAACACACCCACCCACCCACCACAAAACACACCCACCCACCCACCCACAAACACACACGCACACAACCCACACCTCACCCGACCATTCACCCAACCACCTACGTCCAAACAAACCCACCCACCCACCCACCCACAAACACACCCACCCACCCACCCACGCCCAAACACACACGCACACAACCCACACCTCCACCGGCCATTCGCCCTGCAGATGCTTAGCCACAAACGACCGCAGAGAAGCCAATAGACGCGTGTTTGTTTACATCACAGGAACGTATTTTGTGTCTCGTCGCTCACGCTTCTGCTTCAGTATTATGTAAGATTCGATTCCTTGAAGTGAGATGGAGTTACTAGGTGTGTTTTTCTCTGATTTTTAGGGGGAGGGGGAGGGGTGCGGGGTGTGAATGGGGGGGGGAGATGGAGTTACTGGTGTTTTTTTCTGATTTTTTTTGGGGGGGGAGTGGTGGGTGGGTGTGGATTTGGAATGGTTGATTGTATTTTGTTTGTTGTGTTTGTTGTTTTTGTGTGTGTTGTGTTGTGGTGTGTGTGTATGTGTGTGTGTGGTGTGTGTGTGTGTGTGTGTGTGTGTGGTTGTGTGTTGTGTGTGTGTGTGTGTGGTGTTCATGTGCTTGATGTTTATTTTTGTTTAATTTCTTGCTTGATTGATTGTGTGTGCTTGCATTTGCTATGTGGATTAAAATTAACATAGATGTAGCGATTAACGAAATTATCATAATCTAGACTCTGCATCATCACTGAAGCAGTAAAGAATATTCGAGCCATAATCTTCGATCAGAAAATTGTAAAGCAAACTGATACATAAGATGTATGTCTCTCTCTCTCTATGTTATTCTCTCTCTCTCCTCTTTCCCTTTCTCTCTCTCCTCTCACTACACACTCTCTCTCTCTCTCTCTCCTCTCTCTCTCTCTCTCTCTCTCTCTCTCTCTCTCTCTCTCTCTCTCTCTCTCTCTCTCTCTCTCTCTCTCTCTCTCTCTCTCTCTTCTCTTCCCTCTCCGCTCTCATATGCACACACACACGCTCTCTCTCTCTCTCTCTCTCTCTCTCTCTCTCTCTCTCTCTCTCTCTCTCTCTCTCTCTCTCTCTCTCTCTTCTCTCTCTCTCTCTCTCTCTCTCTCGCTCCTTGCAAAAGAACGAACACTTGTGAAGGTGGGTGAACCAGGGGGAGGGGTGGTGATGGGAAAGGAAGGGGAGGGGGAGTGGTAGGTGTTGAGATTGTTTCTGTCAAAAAGTTTACCTGCGATAAACGATGGATGTGCATTAATTAATCAGTATGAAAGACATGGATGTTGAATTTCATTAGCTTATCTGAGTGATGTGTGTGTATGCCATCACCCCCCTCTCTCTTTCTCTGTCTCTGTCTGTCTGTCTGTCTGTCTGTCTGTCTCTCTCTCTCTCTCTCTCTCTCTCTCCTCTCTCTCTTCTCTCTCTCCTCCTCACTATGTATCCATGTATGGTAGAAAAAACACACACAAACTAAATTTATTGAATAGTGCGACAACACTTTCGAAATCTTCCAGGAAGTCATCTTCAGTTCCGAAGAGGAAAGGAAAAGGAAGGAATATACGTGAAAGAGAGGAGAGAAGCTTGGTAAACGCAGGGCAGGTGAAGACAGGGGAACGGAAGCAAAGGGGTAAGGTCAGGATGAAGGATTTGAGGATGTGGGAAGCGAGGTTACTGTCGGCACGAATAGAAACGCTGTTCAGGTTAAAATTAGGCAGCTGCTTATTAAGGAGGATTCCACCGGTTTGCCTTGATGGAAATCAGCTGAAGGAAAGACAATATGCACAGCTGACCAGTCCACCTGATCGCAGAAGAGGGCATTGCCTTTGTGATCCTGGATACTAAGTTGCCCCAATTTGTCCCACACCAGTCCTCCCTCTACCTCGAAGGTAGGCCTATACGCTATTCCCTGTGTCTCCTATGATCAGCAGTGGTTTGGTGAGACAGACGTAGTCACATCAAGGTTCTCTGTCAACATATATACACTGTATCCAGGGAGCACAAATCCCTCTTCTGCTATCAGTGGGACACAGGCCATCAGATGCAGGGAGATAGGAAGGGGAAAAGACTACGTAATCCATCCGATCTAACCCAAGTTCATCCATCTATGATTAAACATCCCTGGGCTGCCCAATCACCAGCAAAAACCTGGATCAACCGAAGCCACTCAATTTGCAGCCTCGGGCAGTAAACCGAAGATGGCAAAGATGGTAAGTCATGTTTAATTGCATCTAACCAGGTCCTTTGTACCCTTGAGGCCAGTTTGTTAAACATTGTGCGAGGTCCGACCCAATAAATATCATACATATATATAATATATATATATATATATATATATATATATATATATATATATATATATATATATATATATATATGCATGTATGTGTGTGTTTTTTCTCATCGAGTTCTTCTTACCTCATTGTTTCAATACGCTGCTATATGAAAATTATCGTATGGATTGGTGCATGTTATTGGCACACACATAAAGTCGTCTCTAACTTCAAACTTCCTGTAACAGAGTTGAACAGCATAATCATGCCGCCCCCCCCCTTTTCCTTCCTTCTTCCAAAGTAGTAAGTCCTAATATCTGCAGTCTACCTTCGTAACTTATAGAGTAGGTGCCTATCTTGTGGCTACTCTCTGAACTCTATATCCTTTTTAACTAGGCTAGGTCTTGTGATGGCTTTAATAATCTTAACCATATCTCCGTCCACATACACGAATGCCCCCTTCATGTTGGCAGTCAATCCAAGCATTTTATGGTCCTTTTCATTTATATGATCATTTAGGCTTAGGTTTCTGTTTATGATTACCCCAAGGTCTTTTTCCCTACCACCTGTGTTTGATATCACGTCTCCTAATTTGTAATGGAATAGTTAACGATTTTTTTTTTTTTTTTTTTTTTACTTTCTCCGACTACGTGGCATTTGTCGGTGTTGAATTCCATTTTCCAAGTACAACTCCACGTGAATAAGTTCTTGATGTCACTTTCGAGGTATTGGCATGAGACGTTGTCTATTATCCGTTTTTGTATTTTCGCGTCGTTTGCAAACATATTCAGATAACTTACCTGGGCTTATGTTTGACCCTAAATCATTGACGAAAATAAACAAAATCGGCGCTAAGACCTATCCCTTGAGGCACTCCGCTGGTTACTCGTCGCCATGTCGAGTGCTTTCCTTAAATTGTGGTGCTTGTCTGTCTTTCATTAAAAGAAAAAAAAAAATGTCATCCATTCAAGTAATTTGCCTTTCATTCCATCAGTGTGTTCTAATTTCCATAATGGTCTTCTATGAGACACCTTATCATAAGCCTTTTTCAAGCCTAAGAACATACCATCCACCCAGACGTTTTTTTCTTGTAATATTTCAGATTTGATACACTTGACCTTCCTTCCCTAAGACCAAATTGTTCATTTGATATTCGTATTTTTCATGTACTTCAAGCCATTGTTTCCTAATTGCACTTTCTAACTGTAACAGCTGACAAAATACAATAATTAAGAGAAACTGGTCTATAATTTAGAGGGTTTTGTTGTCGCCGCTCTTATGTAAGGGTGCAATGCTGCTGAGTTTCCGACTTTTTGGTAGTTTTCCTGATCTCACTGACTTTTGCATAGTTCTCCGGCTCATTCCCTAAGAACTTAGTTGGAAATCTCATCTGATCCCTTTGCTTTGGTCTTGTCTAATCCTTTGGCAGATCTTGCATTTCATTCTTTGTCAGGGTAATATTTTTGATGTTTTTTACGTCTGTACGGTTATTTGCCATTTCCAAGTATGGGTCCTAAAAAATGACTGAAATTTCTCATTAAGGATTTTACACATTTTCTCCTCCTTAGTATAAACAATATTATTATCTTTGATGGCGCTTATACCTCTACTTGTAGTTTTGTTATGTATGTACTTAAGGATAAGCTTTGGCTGACTTGCACATTTATTGATTATATCCCTGTACGTGCGTGCGTGCGTGTGTGTGTGTGTGTGTGTGTGTGTGTGTGTGTGTGTGTGTGTGTGTGTGTGTGTGTGTGTGTGTGTGTGTGTGTGTGTGTGTGTGTGTGTGTGTGTGTGTGTGTGTGTGTGTGTGTGTGTGTGTGTGTGTGTGTGTGTTGTGTGTGTGTGTGTGTGTGTTCATAATACACACCCAATGGCTCAACATTTTAAACTCATCCTATAACTACTGATTCATACAAAATACCTCAAGATTTATTGACATTCAACAAAGCAATAATTGATTGAATTTTCCCCATCGAAAATGTTTTACAACGCAAAATATTTTAAGCCCGTTAACTTCTCTGTTGACATTAGATGATAGGAGACTAGACACCGGGGCAGTGAAGGTAAAAAAATTATTATTTTGCCTCTCACGTGAAAGTAAGCTATTTATTTTCTTGATTATCCATTAAGATAGATAGTGACATGATACTAGTATTGAGAAGGCTCAACTTTAGGAACAAACAGGCTTTTTTATGCTGAAAACAAGCCAAAACGAGAACTATTTTAAAATTCCCGCAGTCTCGCTACCAATTTGTATCAATAAAAACTCTTGTGTCTATTTTAGTGTTACTGTTGCATAGATTGAAGGGAAGAAAGAAGCAAGCCGATAACAGATTAAATAGATTAGGTAATTACTGCAACATGTAATTAGATACTGTCACCTCACAAGTAATAAGCTAGGGTAGACATTACCAACCAAATTTATATATAATTTGGTGTGTTAAAACTTGTCAAACCAAGAAAGACAGTAATTTATTGCGTGAATGGGAGCTGTCTGTATGTTGACTAGAATTTTTTTTAATATGAGTGGTTAAAGATTTTGTTGTAACAAGTCAAACATCTTACACAAGGTAATAATTAGTCAAATAATTCAAATACTATTTCCATCTCTGTCAGTCACAGATTGCAGACAGCTTATATGTTATATAAGTTGCATATCAAAAGTAGACAATATCAAGCGTCATTGGCACTTTGGCCAAGGCTATCAAACTTCTTTGATGTATATTCTGGTAAGAAAAATAGTAGAATAGTTCCATATACAAGAACTCTATAAATATGAAGAGAAAATCTCACAAGTGACATAGGTCTAGGGATTATAGACTCACTTTAAAGTATTTTGGTATATATGGTATAACTTGAGTGAGATGACATGAGTTTCTAAGTGCAGGTTGAAACATTAGAGCACATGATTGGTTGTTATTTATATGTGACAGAATTGTTGAATTTTCAACATGTGATAGAAAGGTTATTGATTAAATGTAGTCTTACAGTTTCATAAAATCTACCAGTCTGTCAGTTCCTATTCATCCTAAGTGGTCAATGATTATATGTAAATAAAATAATGAGTTCTGTCATTAATTTGTAGCTCCAACACGGGACTACTTTTAGATATGATTGAAGCAGGAGCTATGTGTTTTAGTAATAAGATAAGAACAGGACATAAAGTAAAACTACTTAATATTACTCATACTGTCCAAATTACTTCAAAATCCGGAAATTATTGAACCTAAACCAAGTTGACCAAGAAACCATAGTCTTTCTGCAAGCACAGCAAAGCCTCAATTTATGAAACCTCCAGATTTGCTCTACTGGTTACCAAACTGAGATTATTAATTTCTTTAGAGTATAAAAGTAGATAATGACATTTTCACACACTCTCTCTCACTCACATTCCCTCACTCACTCACATTCCCTCACTCACTCACATTCCCTCACTCACTCACACTCACTCACTCACATTCCCTCACTCACTCACATTCACTCACTCACATTCCTCACTCACGCTCACTCACTCACTCACATTCACTCACTCACTCACATTCACTCACTCACTCACATTCACTCACTCACTCACTCACTCACTCACTCACATTCACATCACTCACACATTCACTCACTCACATTCACTCACTCACTCACATTCCCTCTATCACTCACATTCCCTCTCTCACTCACATTCCCTCACTTACTCACATTCCCTCACTTACTCACATTCCCTCAGTCACTCACATTCCCTCAGTCACTCACATTCCCTCAGTCACTCACATTCCCTCAGTCACTCACATTCCCTCAGTCACTCACATTCTCTCACTCACTCACATTCTCTCACTCACTCACATTCCCTCACTCACATTCACTCACACACACACACACACACACACACAAACACACACAACACACACACACACACACACACACACACACACACACACACACACACACACACACACACACACACACACACACACACACACACATATTAAATAACAAACTGGAAGCTATTATTAATTGCACAACTTCTTTTTCTTTTCTGGGTACAGCAAGATCCTAAGATCCAGTTCTCACAGAAGGAGAAGAGCTTGCAAGTATATTTCTTGTTTTTATTAAGGAGTTTTTGTGTGTTTCTGTGAGGAAAAGAAGTATCAATGATAGCAGATAGCTTTTGGAGCTTTCGCTAAAGTTTTTAAGTGTGTTGCGTTTATTAAGTGAAGGGTTGCATTTCAAAATTGGGCTGCCAGGATATTTGACTGGCAAATAGGCAAAATATTTCTTTCCCCTTTGTTCTAAAATTCAAGATTCTTTGAATTTCTTGAAACCCATTTAATTATGGTTTTGTTAGGATATTGGGTGCCTCAGTTGGCTGACAGAATTTTGAGTTATTATGCAAAACCAAACAAAGAAGCATTGACGTAGAGCCCACTATGCAATCACTTGATACTGTGCCAAGCGGATGAAAGTCCCAGTTAAATGATCTCTCAAAATTCTGTGAAGTTTAGATAAAAAAAGAAACAGCTAGAAACAGTTTTTAGTTGGTGTTCAATTTGCAACATTTTTGAGATTGTAGAGGCTGCTAACTTACCTTTTTTTTATTAACACTGGTATGCTATTTCAGAACTTGAAGGGCCTGTTATGATCTTACTTTTCTAAACAGAAGTAATCCTAATTAAAGATGTACATATAATAGATTATCAATGGTATGATTAGCAATAATTAGTTTATCTGTTTCTCAGGTATAATTTAAAAGCCTCAACTATCTGAACCCTTCATACAGTTGTCAAAATGTATCCACATGTCAAACTATGACCTGAAGTTCAGTTTAAACAAGAAAACTTTACTGAATAATTGCAGAATCTACACTATATAAGTGTGAATCTAATTAAATTGCTCTGAGGACAGTAGTTAACAAATGACAATTTGTTTAAGATGGTCTTATAGGGCTTTACCCATTTTTTTCTCATTTTAATTTGCTTATGGTTTCCATATGTGCTGAACCATATATATAGTGATTGAGCAATCCAAAATCCTATAAGAATGAAAGAAATTGTTCATGTTTCTTTCTTACTTATATAAGAAGCTCTTTCCCATATATTATGAAATATCCTTTAGTGCATGTATAAGGAGTCAACTGGACTGGAAACAGACTAGTAAAAGTATATAATCCATAGTTGGTAGCTCCATGAAGAATGTATTTAATCTTTCTTCCAAAATAATCTGAAATATACCATTTTTAGGGGGAAGAGATGTTAAAGAAGACTTGTTCTCCCATTTTGATCACATTTCAACATTTGGACATCTTCAAAGTTAGTTAAAAGCTTAAGCCAAAAAAATATAAAATGGCCAAAAATATATAAACTAAAAATGTTAATAAGTAATTTTCTTATAGAAAATATTAAATGTGCAATATGCTTCTGAACTTCAAAAATCTCTACAGTATAATCCATGAATGCCATGCACGATGACTCCGCTGCACTCACAATACGATACTGGTACTTTAATGTCATTCCAATTAGATAACAGCCTTAAGATTGACTTGCGTTAGGTCAGAAAGCAGTAAACTTTTTGCAGTGTGTAATGGTTTTGTTGCACTTCTAATACAACATTCATGCTGTACCTTCATTCTAATTAGGTAACAGATTGAAAGTACACCCAATCAAGGGCAAACATAGATATAGCATTCCTTGAGTTTATTGGTTTATTTAGATATTGGTTTGCTGAAAATGTAACTTTATAGTGTAAAGCACCTGTTGGTTTACGTTCTCTTCCTTCCCATCAGTGCTGAGATTAACGGCTCGTTCTAGTGCGGCATCTCTCTCTGTCTTACGTCCAAGGACAGGAACACGGGGCCTTGCCCTGAGCATCCTCAGCCTTCAGATTTTAGCTAGCAAGTGTCAGCAGCAGTATCCTCTTTTAAATGGTCAGTAAGGGGACTATAGGAGTTATATCAATAGCACTTATATGAGTATATATTTATAGTACTTTGAGAAGAACTTTTTAAAACGTTTTTACGCAAGTACAGTGTGTCTTTGTGTGGGGAAAAGATATGTACATCTTTATTGTTTTTGTTTTTTTAGAAGGCTAATAAATAATTTATGATCAAAACAGGTAAAGAGAAGTGCTTGAAGAACGACATTCTAAAAACAACCATCAGAAACATGTCGTCTGTACGTCATTTGAACCAAGAAGAAGCCATTAATGTGGATCTGGAGTTGTTCAATGAGTATCAGTTCAGTGTGGATCAGCTGATGGAACTGGCGGGTCTCAGCTGCGCTCATGCAATTGCAGAGGTAAGTGTTTAGTGGAGAATAGAGTGTTTTCCTGTTTAGTAGGTATTTGATTTGAAAAAAAAAAAAAAAATCATGATATCCTTATTGCAGAAAGAAATATGGAATAAGAAGCCTGGATCATCTCACAACTTTGTCAAATAGATGAGTTTAGGCTATGTTCATATTTAGAATAAGTGGAGTTGTCTTTAGTCGTGATGATGACTAATGGTTATGCCTATATATATTCCCAATATATTCCCAACACTCTTTGTGTCTGCAAGGATGTAGAAAGTAGGATAGATGTAAAATTCTTTTGCAAAAGCTAAGGATCATATACTGGTAAATAACATTTTGACAATGTCTGCTGCATCAAATATTCTCTCTCTTTAGTTATCTAATTTTAGTTGGTTCCCCAAATTCCTCATCCTTAATATTTTGCGTGTGTTATCACTCACAGAAATATAAACCAGACCCTGATAAAGGAGTGCTGGTGTGTGCAGGACCTGGGAATAATGGAGGTGATGGGCTTGTATGTGCACGGCATCTGAGACTGTTGGGCTTCACTCCCGAAATCCTGTACCCGAAGCCTACCGACAAACCACTGTTTAACAACCTTGTCAAGCAGTGTGAGATGTATGACATAGCCTTCATAAAGGAAATGCCAAATATGGAAAGTCTAAATAGGTGTGTGTTTTGGGTCTTGCTTAAAAAAGTTATTTTTGGTTGACAAAGTTAGCTCAAGGCATTACCAGATATCTCATTTCATACTGATGTGATATTTGTATTGAAAGCAAAGCATAGTTAACTCTTTTTCCTCTGGGTACATGTGCTATCGACTGTAGTTTCTCTTGTGAATTATGTTTGCACACAGATGGCTCCACAAGTGCTCAGCCACTAAAGAGCTAATTAGTAGGCTTACATGACCTCACCTGATTTCTGTATTCCTTAAGTGCTTGGGAAAAATGTTATTTTCTAATGCTATTAATATTGATGTCGTTATTACCATTGCTGACATTATGATCATTAAAGTATTATTAACAGTACTAATAGCAATAAATAAAGTGAATCTTTCCAAAGATCAAGGAAATGGATGAACAGGTGAGATAGAAAGAACTAGTATTTAACTCTTTGGTGATTAAGCACCTGTAAAGCCATCTAGGTGTAAAGACCATTAATCCCCC
>NW_020869853.1:237829-242829 GCF_003789085.1 Penaeus vannamei
GGTTTATATATCTTTGGTAATTTTAAAACTCACATACATTCATATATATTACTTTTCTCAAGAGACCAGGCAAATCAAAGCACTACAGAGTCCAAGATTGTGTTGTCAGTTTTTCCTTTTCTGAAATTAGAAGGAGTATAGTGTTCGCTGAGTGCCATTCCTCCAATTTCGTAATGAGGTTTTTACATTTAATTTTTCTCAATTTTTTAATTTTTTTTATGCCATTCTGTTCTATCCTGTATTCTTCAACAACAACAAAATATATATATGTATATATACTCCTGATATACCTAATTCACACCTATCCAATTCTTGGTGAGATTCAAGAAATTGCTGGAAAAACATTGTACAATCTCACAGCATATTTTAGACCACTTTAAACATGGTATTTTACATGTTTTATGCAGAATTACAAATACATTATAGTAATGAGAATGCATAATGTTAATGAGCATGATGAGAAAACGGTGACAAAAAAACAATGAATTTATGAGAAATATGAATGATGAGACAGTGGAGGGGTTAACAATCAACTATTGAATAACTGCCAAAAACACTGAATGGGTCAACAGCACATATAACACATCTGCACTATTACACATACAAATAACCTTTGTACACTCAAAAGTACATAAAAAAAACGTGTTGTGACCATCTCTAATCTGATCCCATGTTTCCTCCTTTGTTGTTGATCTACATTTTAGTAGATATATAACATGAAAATAAATTTGGTAACATATAGAGAGTTAAAAAAAAAAAAAAAAAAAAAAAAAGCACACTTGGTTATTTTTTGTGATGAAAAGACTCAAGCCAACCCTGAAATCCGCCATATCTTTTCATAGCCTTTTACAAACTTCATTGGTCAAATATCAGTCAACTAAATCTTCCTTCTTAAAACAATCTTTCCCTTTTTCTGTTGTCCTTCTGCTTAGTGAAACAGCAAAAATCCACAATCAGACACACAGCTTTCTCTAACATCTGGAAGCTTGGCCACCGCAGAGATTATGTCCAAACCGTCTATCACCATCCCAATGGAGGACATGTCTGAGGTGTAGCACCACTCGGCCACATATATTCCAAACTGGGAAGGGTTGTGGTCGTAGCCATAACCTGGGAAATAGTAGCCCACCACGAGCCCAGGGTCTATGCTGTGGAAGTTTTCCTCACCACGTTCCATCCCCGGTAAAGCTGCTCCCCCAGTGCCATCATCATTCTCGTAATCTCCGCCCCAGACCTGTTCCCCGGGCTGGCCCTTGTGGAGAACCTCCAGGAAGTGGGTGTTGGCGTACGAAGGTCCTCTCTCCCCCGAGCAGAAGTACATGAACTGGCGCGTCCGACCAGCATCATCTAAGAGTTTGATGTATACTCGCCCTTGAAGTACGCCTGCATTCTTCACTTCTAGGAAAGTGACCACGTAGTTCTCATCAACCATTCTCCGTATGGCATCGTACTGGAATTTCAAAGTGCGTGCATTAGAATGCTTGTATTGGGTTCCTCAAGAATGAGTGCTTTGGTTGAATTTAAAAGTTTATCTTCAGATACATACTTATGTGTAATTAATAAAGCACACACAAACACACACATTTATAAATACTTGTATTTATAGATAAACAAAAATATATTTATATTTAAAAATTCAAAGGATATATATTAGTAATTAACTACAGTTACAAAAATAATATTAGTATTAATAATAATGAAAATACTAATATAAATTGATGATGACAATAAAAAAAAAAAAAAAAAAAAAAAAAAAATAATAATGTTGATGATGATAATAAATTAGTCAAAGGAAAAAAAAAAAGGAAAACTATGGGGAGTGCAGCCCCCCCCTTCAGTGCCTTGCAGG
Organism: Penaeus vannamei; assembly: GCF_003789085.1. Classification (NCBI taxonomy): domain Eukaryota; kingdom Metazoa; phylum Arthropoda; class Malacostraca; order Decapoda; family Penaeidae; genus Penaeus; species Penaeus vannamei. The sequence continues at coordinate 239,679 of NW_020869853.1, forward strand.
GTTAGGTGGTGGGGGTCTAGAGGCCACGGCTAGGTGGAACCCTGGTTAGACGAAGGCTAGGATATGCTAGGTTAGGTAGTGAAGGTCAAATGATTTGAAACTCATCCAAAACAATAGGAAACACATTGCAAGGCAAGTGTGGCATAAACAAATATATATTAGTTATATATCTATAACTGTACAGCCATAGTCCGAATCCTGTACAGAGAGACCTCTAGGGGGAAAAAAACAGTTTTTGCTAAATTTCCATAAATTTGCAGTGAAATAGCTTGAGAAAATGTGTGTAGTCACTGTACATTTTATTATGCTTGTTTGTAACTCTATTATAATAGAGTTACTGTTGGTTGTACTTGGCCCTTTTCTTTCATTCTTTCATTTCTTTTCTCTTCTTTTCTTATGAGTGTAATTTTGTGACTTATAGTGTTTTGAACAAACACACATGTGCATGTACGAGTGTATGTGGCGGGCAGTGCACTGCGTCACTCACTCACTCACTCACTCACACTGCTAACAAAAAAGAAAAAAACAACTTTACTTGCTTACTTGCAGTATATTGATCATTATACCTTTTCTTTTCTCTTTTTTCATGTGGCAACTATACAGGTGACAGGTTAGTGATAGTGGGTGACATGGTAACACTGAGGATGATATTATTTGAAAATTGACTGGTTGGTGATAATAATAATAAACTGTAATACTACAATGTTATTTGGTCTTGTTGCATTTAGACCAGGTGTGTCAAACTCCTTTACCCATGCAGCCACATTTCACCTTAGTATACAGTATGCACACCAGATAACTATGAGATCAAAACCACCTTAGTCAACATGATGAAATGGCCATATGGTTGATGTAAAAAAGTAGTAGGTTATTTAATGGCCATATGGTTGATGTAAAAAAGTAGAAGGAACGGCCATATGGTTGATGTAAGAAAGTAGAAGGTAACGGCCCTATTTAACAGCCATACATTTAACGGCCATATGGTTGATGTAAGAAAGTAGAAGGCTATTTAACAGCCATATGGTTGATGTAAAAAAGTAGAAGGCTATTTAACAGCCATATGGTTGATGTAAAAAAGTAGGAGGCTATTTCATTCCTTACAAAAATGCAATATTAGAAAAAGAAATAAATATTAGAGTGTAAGTGATAATCTTAAAAAGACGAAGGACTAGCTCAATTAATCACATAAAATGGCCAACTGCAAGACTGAAATAGTAAATAAGCCAAGAGTCATGAGTTTGATTCTCCTGATTTAGACAATTATCATCCAGCGAAACTTGGAAGGCAGTATAATACATTTCTAGTACTTGTTAAACATTATTCAATTCATGAATTTCCTTTTGCATACTACTTAAATAATATAAACACTTCATACATAGCATTAAAAGTGATTCCTAATCCTAAAACAATATACACAGTCTAGGGGTTAATAGTATGAACTATATTCATGACAAATGTAGAAAAGGTATGAATGAGAATGAATATCTTCACAATACAAGAGATGTATTTAACCATGTATATGTATATGAATATATGTATTCCATCAGAAATACATATATTCATGAAATAATATTCTGCCTTAATATCAAACTAATTAACTCTATTATGACAAGGTCAGAATTTTCTGTGACATAATTATTATGTAACAGTCTAGCCTTTCTGGCAGGGCATGTGCTGTGTACAGCCAGCTCACCTTCTCTCTAATCAGAGCGGGTCAAGACGCATATAAATGTCATACATCATTACATCAAAACAGCTATAGCTAAACCCATCACTATAATATTCATCTTTTTGACTTGCTATTGTTGAAAAGATAAATAATTTTTAAAATTAGTGCTAACCAAATTCAGTTAATTTTGGGGTGAATGTTTTAGCCATTATCAGAATAACTAAATGCTTGATGGCCAAATAGAGGATAGAGAAAGAACAAAATATTAAAAAAACAGAAACATCCTAATATTTGTTGCCATATTACACTTTCCTTTTTCTATGATTTGTTTCACTTTTGTTCTATAGATATTTCTCTTAATTCTTGAAAAAAGCCAAATAAATGGATAATAAAAATTACCATATTCTTATAAAAGATTTCATTTCCCAACTTTTTGTTTACAATTTTAAATCATATTCTTAAATATATGTCAAGCCACAATTTCATTCCCACTTTTTAACACCATATAAATATTTAACAAGATAATTTTTTTCATAGACTTTAAGAAATAAAGAATACACAATCATCTGTATTTCTACTTCCTCAAGAACACTAAGAGAGAAATTACTGAGGAATCAAAAATGACTCTTAAGACCTTTGTTATAGTTTCAAAAGATGTTAGAAACCCTTAAATGGTTAATAATGTCTTTATTTTTTCCGTTTCTTGAGTATTGACTAAATACACCTTACAATACATCAACAAAAGTGAAGGAATATGTTTATATGTATACAGTATATAGTACATGTATATATCTATAGGTATATCTATATTTCATCTATTCACTTCTCTTACTTATCCGTTAATGGATTTTTTTTCCTATTATAATTATTTTATTTTTTTATTTATTTTTTTTTTTTTGAGATCTATAAATATTTTGCTATGATGAGGAATACTGTTCTTGAGTATTATTGGTTACTTTGAATGGGTAGAACAGACATCCTAGCCCTCATAAATGCACCATGGTTAACACGTAAGCCTTCAGAAGGACAGCAAGACCCCACAGCTCCCCACGCTCGCCAACTTTACGTTGTTGAGGCGGCCAACTGAATTCAGAACATCCTGCCCAACTAGGACCCTCCCAATGGAAGACATTTCAGAATACCCAGGCATGTCCCTCAGGTAAATGCCAAACTGGGATGGGTTGTGGTCTTGCCCGTAGCCCGTGTAATAGTAGCCAGCCACCAATCCTGCCACAACGTCTTGGTGGTTCTGATCGCCACGTTCCATGCCCTCAAGTGCAGCCCCACCAGAGCCATCGTTGTTCTCATAGTCTCCGCCCCAGAGCTGCTCGCCAGGCCGCCCTCTGAGGGTAACTGTGAGAAAGCGAGTGTCGGCGTAGGATGGCCCGCGCTCTCCAGTACAGAAGTACATGAACTGAAGTGTTCTACCAGCATTGTCGAGGAGCTGGATGTACACGCGTCCTTGTACATGCCCTGCCCACT
>NW_020869853.1:247829-250329 GCF_003789085.1 Penaeus vannamei
CTTCCAGTCGTGTTCAAGAAAAAGAGGAAGCAGAAAATAATAATAATAACTAGACAATTTATTTTTTTTCATTAGATAACATTTACCAAGTTTCTCCCATGAGTTTACCCAACCTGTGATTCTCGCAACTTAACTCTTATACTCTATGAAACCAAGAAAAATAGGTTTTCTTAAGTTCTTCCAACTGTGCAGATTAGTCTATAACCTTAAGTCTAATACCCCTTTTTTCCTCAAGAGATGCAGCAAGGATATTACACTGTCAGGCTTCAGGTTGAAAAATGGATTCCGAACATCAATATGAAGAGGCATAAATAAATCTTAAATAGCACAATTCCAAATAATCCCCTTTCTCAATATAAAAAAGACTAGTTCCTTTCTTGATGACTTATTATTCACAGTTTTAGATATTATGATCAACTTTTTCCCACAGGCTAGCAAATCTTGGCAACATACAGAGAATGATTAGTTTACAATCAGTCACTAAAATTCTTCTAATCTATTTTCATGTGACATCCTATAGAATAAATGTAATAAAAAAATGCTTACCAAAATAGTACTAGGTAATAGTAATAATCGCTAAGACTCTCCCAACTGCATGTCATTATTTTAGAAAAGTATATACATGTCCCATTCTTATTGTCCTCTCTCTCTCTCTCTCCTCTCTCTCTCTCTCTCTCCTCTCTCTCTCTCTCTCTCTCTCTCTCTCTCTCTCTCACTCTCACTCTCACTCTCACTCTCACTCTCACTCTCACTCTCTCACTCTCACTCTCACTCTCACTCTCACTCTCACTCTCACTCTCTCTCACTCTCTCACTCTCACTCTCACTCTCACTCTCACTCTCTCTACTCTCTCACTCTCTGTATACACACTAATGAGTTTGACAGATGGAAAAATCCGCATCCCTATTCCATTAGGGTCTGATGCTGAATAGTCTGAATAAAACCTAATTTACATAAAGCTACAAAGTGCATTTTACCAAAGCACTGGAAGATAAAGAAAGGGAGTGAGAGACCTTTGTGTAATCTAACAGACAGACAGGCAGAACTATCCATCTGTCAAACAATTCATTCTCTTTTTTCTCTCCTTTAAACTTCTCACATGCCAAAACACAAATATAAATAATCACAAACATAAACACACACACTTGTATCTACATCACAGAAACAATTTACACATTCGTTCATCAGCTTCTTGTTCCCACTCAGAAATCCCTTTAGAGTACAGAAAGAGGGTTCCCTTACTTCTACGGTAATTGAGTCCTTTGGCGGCTCCCCATCTTTGAGGGCATGGAGGTGCAGCCGCTCGTCGTGCACAGTGATTTTAGCACACCGGTGGCTTCCTCGTGCTCCTCCTTCCCTCCTTAGCACTGCCCAAACATGTGCACCATTTGCATTAGCCTTCTGGATGTCGCTGCGCAACTTCAGTACGTTGACACCCGATGCCTGAAAAGGGTGAAGATGGTAGGTAAATAAGGTGGAAGCATAGCAAAAGGAGAAAGATTTACAGTGGAAAGGAAAGATAAAGTGATGGCAAAAGAGAGAGAGAGAGAAAAAAAAATAAAGGATAGGCTATGGGGTGGAGAGATGAAAGGAAGGGAATGTGAGATTGAGAAAAGAGAAAAAGAAAATGTAAGGGATAGAAGAGATGAAAAGAGGGATGAGAAAGGAGAATGGAGAGACAAAGAAAAGGAGATGCAAAGGAGAGAAAAGATGATAGGAAGAAGATGGAAGGGAGCAGAAAGAGAGAGAGGAAAAATAAGTTGAGGCAAAAAAGGGAAAAGGTGAATAGAAAGAAATACACAAAAGAAAAAAGAAAAAAAACCTAGACATGATGAGGTGTCAGGGAGATGATAACAACTAAAACAATAAGCGGTGAAAAAGCTAGCACCACTAGTTGGTCAAACAGATATTACGACCTTGTCACTTTACCCCTAAAAGACGACAAAGTTCTGCACGTCATGAGCCCACAGAACAGAGAAAGTGCACCTTTTACTGAAGCTCAAATTGTTCTAATATGGATATCTAAAATATCTCTAATTTGGATACTTTGCTGAATGACTTTTACCAAGCTCCACTGAGTGTGCACACATACCTGCAATTGATAACTGCCGTATTTTGTCCTTTAGGAGTAAAGAGAATCCAGTTAAATATGTTACTGAGGTGTATACAAATAAAAACATTGACAATAACAATAACTATATCAACAGAATAATAATAATACAATACAAATAGATAGAATATAAAGCTTTTTTTTCTCATTTCTCTAGCAAGAAAGGGAAAAGCATTATAAGAAAGTAATCAACAGGTAAACAATAATATCTTTTTTTTCTTTTTTTCTTTTTTTTTTACCTCTGGCACAGACTCACATGCCATCCCTTCTGGTTTCGAACTTGAGTCCTCTAGCACCAGTGCCGCCTGCAAGAAAAAAGAAATTGTACAGAATATATCTATAGGAAAAAAAGGAAAAAGAGAAGAGAAAAGAGAAGAAGAAGAGAGAGAG
>NW_020869853.1:260329-262829 GCF_003789085.1 Penaeus vannamei
TGAATATATATGTATATAAATAAATAAATAAATATATTGTTGTGTGTGTTAGAGAGAAATAAAAAGTAAGAAAGGACACATAAATGAATAATATAAAACACAGAAAGGAATACAAAAATAAAAGTAAAAAAACGTAAAACGGAGTGGAATTAAAGAAGAGGAATTGGAAAAGAAAAGTAAATTACAAAGTTGAATAAGAAAGGAAGATAATAATAAATAAATGATAGAGAAAGGGAGAGAGAAACGACGTTATAGTATGCATATATATTGATCAGGAAGGGAGATCCACACACACACGCACGCACATAGACACACACACACACACATACGCTCAAACACACACACACATGCACGCACAAACACACGCAAATACGCACACATATACACACACACAAGCCTGGAAAAATCGTATTTTGTCACCAAGTCCAATAATTATTCATAGTTTCAACTCACAACAGTGCAAAATAGGCCTAACTGGCAACCCAAAGTGAGGGTGTCATTTGCACAATAGCTTCCTCAAAGAACTACATAAACCTTAAGGTGCTGTCACACTAGCACTTCTTCCGTCAATTTTTTGACAATTTTCTTTTTTTTTCCTTTTTTTTTTTTAGCGAATTGTCGATTTTCCAGTCAGACGATAATGATCGTTTCCGTCTGAAAACCTTTCCGTCAACTTTTTCAGCCAAGCATACTCAAATCAAGAGCTATAATCGAGAATGTTTGTATTTATGTTATATAAAATTGTAAAAAAAATTGACGGAAAAAATGCTAGTGTGACAGCGCCTTTAGTGTTATGTGCAAATTGCAGGTTAGGAGCCGAAACGCGCCATTAAGGGAAGGACACGTGATCACACACACACGGCAGGTTTGTCCAAATGGTGCGAGGCCTGACGCAGTAAATATTCATTATAAGGACAGGCTTATACACAGAAATAAATGCATATCTATCAGTCTAGACACGCATATCTACCTGACATATATATCCAGATAGATAGACAGATATGAGATAGATAGATAATGTATTTAATTCTGAATATGTGCATGTCCGAATGACTCCAGATCGGCCATTGACTGTCAACAACACAGATGCCCAACAACATCTACCTCCTGACCACTTTCCTCACCACAACACAGAGGATCCTTGATCAGGGCAGAAGAATAATCATAAACTGGGTCCCAAGCCACATAGGCATCCAGGGGAATCCCAGGTCATCATCGGGAATCATAAGAATCATTGGGTCCCCAAGCCACATAGGCATCCAGGGGAATCATAAGAATCATAGGGTCCCAAGCCACATAGGCATCCAGGGGAATCATAAGAATCATAGGGTCCCAAGCCACATAGGCATCCAAGGTAATCATAATAAGCATAGGGTCCCAAGCCACATAGGCATCCAGGGGAATCATAAGAATCATAGGGTGCTAAGCCACATAGGCATCCAAGGTAATCATAATAAGCATAGGGTCACATCATCCAGGGGAATCATAAGAATCATAGGGTCCCAAGCCACATAGGCATCCAGGGGAATCATAATAATCATAGGGTCCTAGCCACATAGGCATCAAGGGTAATATAATTAAGCATAGGATCTAATGCATATAGGCATCCAGGGGAATCATAAGTCAAAGGGTGCATAAGCCACATAGGCATCCAGGGGAATCATAATAAAGCATAGGGTCCCAAGCCACATAGGCATCCAGGGGAATCATAATAATCATAGGGTCCTAAGCCACATAAGCACCCAAGGGAATCATAATAAGCATAGGGTCCTAAGCCACATATGCATCCAGGGGAATCATAAGAATCATAGGGTCCCAAGCCACATAGGCATCCAGGGGAATCATAATAATCATAAACTGGGTCCCAAGCCACATAGGCATCCAGGGGAATCATAAGAATCATAGGGTGCTAAGCCACATAGGCATCCAGGGGAATCATAAGAATCATAGGGGTCCCAAGCCACATAGCATCCAGGGGAATCATCATAGGGTTCCTAAGCCACATAAGCACCCAAGGCATATAAAGCATAGGGTCCTAAGCACATAGGCATCCAGGGGAAGAATGAATCATAGGGTATAGGCAGTCCAGGGGAATCATAATAATCATAAACTGGGTCCAAGCCACATAGGCATCCAGGGAATCATAAGATCATAGGGTGCTAAGCCACATAGGCATCCAGGGGAATCATAAGAAATCATAGGGTCCCAAGCCACATAGGCACCAGGGAATCATAATAATCATAGGGTGCTAAGCCACATAAGCATCCAAGGGAATCATAATAATCATAGGGTGCTAAGCCACATAGGCATCCAGGGGAATCATAAGAATCATAGGGTGCTAAGCCACATAGGCATCCAGGGGAATCATAAGAATCATAGGGTCCTAAGCCACATAAGCACCCAAGGGAATCATAAGAATCATAGGGTCCCAAGCCACATAGGCATCCAGGGGAATCATAAGAATTCATAAGGTCCCCACAAAGCACCCAAGGGAATCATA
>NW_020869853.1:267423-277423 GCF_003789085.1 Penaeus vannamei
GATGCAAAACATCGGCGGTCTTCGGCCACCCCGGGAGTGACGTCATTCCCAGAACCAGGGAGAACCACAACACAATAATGCCACCGCGAGTCAAGAATATCACGGAATTGTCCCAATTTCAAGCTATAAACATTATATATATATATATATATATATATATATATATATATATATATAGATAGATAGATAGATAGATAGATAGATAGATAGATAGATAGATAGATAGATAGATAGATAGATATAGATATAGATATAGATATAGATATAGATATACATTTTCTCAAGTATGCAAAATAAGCAAAACCAGAAAAAATCTATCATAGAAATTTTAATGTCAGTTTATTTCGCCCTCTGTCTACGTCTGTCTATGTGTATCTCTCATTGTGTGTGTGTGTGTGGATAGAGAAATGTGTCCCTCTCCTTTACCTTTCCATTCACTTTTCTTGGTTCATTAAAATAATCTGCATTTGACACATTTTGTTTTCCATCCCTGACATCTCTTGGCACAACTTCCACGACATCCACAGCGTCGGCCCATGCATGTACGGTCAAACAACCATCAACCGTTGATATTCCTCTTCTTCCAACTCTTCGAAGACGTAGGCACCCTCAGAAAAACTTGTACCAATGTCCGCGTCGGAATAATCTGATAAAACTTCACTGATTTCACTGCCGGTGTAGTCTTGTAGCAAGTCCCATGCACTATGTATTAAATGCAGAGAATGCTGTGATCGTGTTCTGGAATTGACGTCACACGTCCGTGTTCCGAGATTTTCGTGGGCAAAATGTAACTTGGCCGGAAAATCGAAATGAACCAATGAATTCTCAATTTTGGGGAATTTATATTTTCAGATTTCCTTTTTTCCTGAATTAGAGAGATAGTTTGCGAGCTAATTTTTCCCTATTTAAAATTTTCAGTCAATACTTCACATAAGCCCTTTGAGGAGTCTCCTATATCTGTTTGGACTGATGAAAAATATGACAAAATGAAGACATTTACCTAATAATTTTCGGTGAAAATCTGCCTGCCTTAGCTACGGCCCTGTGTATCCTTGGGATAGCATTGTGAGTGTTAAGGAAAATTATGCTTTTTGGTGGGGGCTCCATGAGCTATCATTGCATTCCCAATCAGACTGTTAAAATAGCGGATATTATTACATCTGCTTTCTTATCATTCCACTCTAATTACAGGAGAGAGATGATGAGTCTTCACCTTGGTATAACTGCCTGCATATGTAACAGTAATAAAGGATTGCATAAAATACCTCTAATACTTTTGCACATTTGCTCTGGTAAGCTTGTCTGTATAAATGTAACTGGTATTATAGATAAGAATGGAATTTTGAGACATGGACATGCTCATTACTTTGGTTACTTTGATGCAGTCTCTTTGGTCTGATTATAAGCAGAATTTAATGAAATCTTTAATAAATGAAGTAAGTGTATCTTATACTTTTATTCCCATCCTACCTGTATGTACTCAATTGATCTCACTACAGAAAAAAACAACTGATCATGCAGACAGTAAGTAGCACATGAAATAAGCAATGAAACGAACAGTGGGATAGCCTATCATTTTGCCAGCATGAATTTATTCTTGGTATTTCAAGGCTTGTATCTTCCAGTACTTCTGAGTTTTTTTTTTTTCTTTCTTTCTTTCTCCTCTTTCAAGTAATGATTTTCTAATTCCTTTCTACACACGTAGGCACTGACAAGCACCAAATAATTTTATTTTATCAGCCTACAAGGAACAATTCCAGGTCTTTCTTGTTAAATATATTAACTTAGTTCAAGAGGTCTTGGTCAAATGATTAGAATCATTTTTGCTGATTTTGTTTTACAAGTGCAATGATCCTTTATCCTTTCAATTGCATCTTAATTACACTTTTGCCATCATGAAATGATATGTAACAATATATCAGTTAAAATAAACATAATATACTCTGAAATTGTATTTTCAAAAGGGGCAGGGGGTGAATTCCAGTGTTTTTCTCTCTCTTTTGGTAGTGTTACCACAGACCAAGAGCCAACACAAATTTGATTACTTTATCATTTTCTCAAATCCTTAATATAACATCATCTGATGTTTGAATTTCTTCTGAGGGAAAAAAAAAACAATAAAGGTTAATAAACTAACAGCCAAGAATGACAAACAAATTATATACTTGTAAAAAAATTGTTGTACAATAGTTTTTTTCACAAAATGCAGTAATATAAAGATCTCTTTCAATCACTTGTCCTTTCATGAAATAGAAAATCAAATCAAAGCTATCTAGACAAAATACTAAAATCTTGTTCTCATCTCACTTTCCACTGAAATATTCTTGTTCCTCTTATACTGACATAAACTTGACTAAACAGTCATCAGTGGTAAAAATGTTTGAAATATCTACAAAAACATCGTCTAAACATTATCAATTTTCCAGAAAAGGATCCTGCGATCAGATCCAACTGCCAGGTATGGTAAATTCTGGTGCCAACTAATGCCTCCAACAACCTAAAAAAGAGAAACAATCTTAATTAATAAAATTGTTTGGGATAACCATGTCAAAACATAGATTTCGCCTACATATAATTTTATCAGAAAAGAGCTATTTTTGTAAGCTTTTGCATTCACTTCTTTATGTCTTAATATGACAAGATTTCAATTTCATACCTTGAGATGAGCTGCAATTGGAACTTTGTTGGAGTGCAGATGAGTCACCCTAACAGTGTGTGGTGCAGCATGTGTAGCCACCAAACCTGTTACAGACCTACATACTGCCACATTTAAGACTTTCTCTCCACCTCCTACTTCTACATGCTCACTGCGGGGCCTGGATGACAAAAGAAGCAAAAGTATAAAATAAAGAAAATTAATACCATATATAATGACTATCGTTTTTTTTTTTATCATTAAAAATTCCTTCACAATTGTGTGCATTTAAACATTGTGTCATATATCTAAAGTGTACTATCTAATATTTCTGTTTTGGGGGTTCATATTGTGTCCAAGGTATCACAAAGGTCTACAAAACAAATTCAAATTCAGACTGTTAGTTACATTTGAAAAGAGCATTTTTTGTATTTATTCAAATATATAGATATGTATATTCGTTCTACAAACTTCTATTCATCCATTTATTTTCATTCATTCCTTAATGATTTACATATTCATTCATTAACCCACCCACCTGCCTACTGTTTAATATTTAATGTTTTAAACAAATAAATGTGCTAGACATCAAAGGTCATATAGCACTATGGTAAAGTACTGTGATGAAAGGGGTAAAGTTTCTTAAGTTTCAATGGTCATATGGTATTGTAAGATAGTATGTTAGTGAAAGGCATAGAAAGAGGGGTAGTAATGGAGTAGGATATTTGTTGATAAATAAGTTGTCAAAGGAAAAGGTAGGGGGTTCTGAGAGGATGCCTGATATTGGGGGGTCAGGGAAGTGAGAATAAGTGAGGAAAAGCAGAGATAGGAGGTGAGTGTGTCCAATGTGAAAGTGGACGAGCAGTTTCCCATCGTCTGTTCTTATTGGTTGTTATTGACCAAGGAGAGATGGAAGGTTTAATGTTAAGTAGTTTATTAGTGGTACGGCCAAACCAGAATGACTGCTAGCAGGAGAAGTGGAAGGTTTTGAAGTGAGGGTAGTAATCTGAGGCTGGTGTATGTGAAAATTTGGGATGATGGGATATGAGCAAAGCACCTGAGTGTGCTAGTATGTCAGCCTGTTCATTGCCAATGTTACTGGGTATCCAGCAAAAACTGAGTTTTGTGTTATATGGCTAGATGGAATAGTTGGTCTTGAATCTTGTGTACAAGAGGGTTGCCTGGCTGTAGAGATTGTATAAGAGATAATGAGTTTTTAGTTGGTGAAAATTGTGAAGGATGGGGAAGTATGGGAAGACATGCATTCGAATATGAAGAGGATTGCATACAATGCAGTTATAAGGATGCTGGATTCAGAAGGAAGTGGAAAGTTGAAAGTACAAGAGGGAAAGATTATAGCAAAACCAGCGCTTGTCTGGCCTCTTGTAAGGCCAAGTAAGGCAAGGCAACTTTTATAACACACATTATGTGGGCCACTACAATTGGCACATGCACATAATTGTGCAGGGCAATTCAAATGGTCATGACCAGGCTGGCCACATAGCGGGCAATGATCTGTGGAGCGACAGTACTTTGCCAAAAGGCCGACATTTCTGACATTAACAGGGAGGAGGCAGTTATGGTCTGACATGGCAAGATTCTCTGCCGATATAGACCTTATGGGGAGAGTCATGTCTATGGAAGGTAATATTGGCAATATTGATGTGAGACTTGCGGCAGCCTCTATGAGGAATAGTGTAGTACTGTACTGATACTACCTCAGAGTCAGTGAGGCAGGCAAGTCTGACAGGGTAAGCATCTGGGGAGAGGGAAACAGTTCCAGTACAAGTATTAAAGGAGGAGTGGGGCTGAGCAGGAATAGGTGTACCTGTGAGGTCAATGAGGGTAGTTAGTGACTGGGCTTGGGACTCAGATGTAACTGTGACAAGGCATGAACAATCAGGACAGCTGCAAAAGGAGACTTTGCATACTTTTTTTGGGAGGCCTTGAAGGAAAAGTAGGGTATTGTTAGAGTATAAAAAAATGATACCACTTGTCTGGTCCAAACAGAGTAATCACAAGGGTTGTAGAGGTGGGAGTTGTAGAAGGGCGATGGCGGGACGAAGAGGGAATGGTGTGGAGTGATGTAGTGTTGTGATGGGGAGGGCACTAAGGTTGAAGAGACATAATAAGGGAAGAGGATGTAGGAAATGAAGGCAGTTGTGCAGGATATGGTCAAGGATCTTGGGATAAAGGGAGGAGTCTTTTTATTGAGGTTGAGTTACGGGTTAAGTTGATAACAAGAGTTGATGACGGGGGTCTAATAGCAGTGGTTAGAGCCATGATCAAAGGAGAGTCAGGAGTCAGTAAACCAGTTATATCTAGGGAGGTTATCTGATAAAGGGGCAAGCCTCAATGCCCTTAATAAGGGTACAAAATCTTCTTTACTGGTCATGGTAAGCCCTCAGGGTCCCCATGAGTGGTAAGGGATAGACTATTAATCTCATGTCTCCTTGAGGCCGTTCATGACTGGCACAAAGTCAGATTATCATCCTTTCAACAAGGTTCTCACACCTTAGGAATTAGACCGGGGAAGGAATTAGAGAAAATAAGGAAAAGGAAAGGAGGAAAGAAGACCATGCAAAAGTTGTTGAGTATAATGGATGGGTTGTAGGAAGATATGAGATGATTAGAAGATAATTAAAATTTAGGCTGAAGTCTAAGGTAGGGGAAGTCCCCTACACTGGGCCTCAGTCTTCATTTTCTAAGCCCCCCCCCCCACAACAAATGGGGGAGGGCCCACCTACCAAGTCATCCATCCATCCTTCAATATAGAAACTTTTTAGCAAAACTATACTGTACTTCAAAAGCCCTTACTGTTGAGATGCAAGATTCCACACTGTGAGGCCCTTTGCTCCAGCTGCCACAAGTAGAGAAGGATCTGGGATTGACCAGTCAGCCGACAAGAGAGGGCCAGGGCATCGAACAGACAATGTGGAACATCCGCCGGCTACTGAATATACTCGCAGAACTCCAACCTTTTCAGCTACTAGTAGTAGATCAGGATCTTCTGGGTGGAACCTCACCACCATTCCTGATACAAACAATTAGCCACTTTGTCTATCAACTTGCAAGAATTAAATTAGAGCAGAAAGAAGGAATTGTATGGGGCACTGAAGAGATACATAAACATCAGATTAGCAAAGCATACCATACACCAACTTCACCCACTCCTTGAGTTTCAAAAAGATTCTTTTTTAATTCTTATTACCATTAGTATTGTTTTTACATTATATTAATCATAATGTCAATAACAATAATTAAAACATTGATATTAGTAGCATTAGCAAAAAAGAAAATCTGAAAACTCATGGAAAGGGGAAATCAGCTGAGGACATTCAGGCTTACTAATTTGTTTCTTAGTGGTTGAACACAAGGAATCATCTATGTGTAAACAAAAGAAAACATCAGTAGACAGGGTGATTACCTGGCACCACTGGATTAAGTTAAATCATATATAACTTCACTGTATTACAAACGCTTCAAAAAAAAAAAGTACCTGGTGATGTCAGAAGGAATTTAGCAACCTGGGACTGTAAACTGCTGTCCCATACTCGGGCTGTGAGATCATCACCAACAGAAGCCACAAAGTTACCGCTGTCTCCATTATATGTAACACTGTTTACAAAATCAGTGTGACTTAATACATCCTGAAAAAGAAAATACAGATATGAGAACGAAAGTCTCAGAGGAATCCGTCCAAGAGCAAAGCCCGAGGGAGGGGTAGGGGGAGAAGAGCCTCCAAAGCTTATTGTGTATTACAGCTATGGTGGTCAAGCTCATGCTTTCTTTTTTATAGATGTATGAGACATCACAGTTTTTTAAATGGCTCAATAAATTTGGAGTTACAGAGAAATAGTAATAATAAACAGGGTTCCCTGGATTCAAACCCAGGTCAAAATTTTTGTATTAAAAAGATCATAAATGGGGGTAAATGCAGCATTGCTTTCAATTTCAATCAATCAGTTCTTTTAGACATGTTTACAAGCATCTCTCCATGATATTTCTCACAGAAAATTCTTATACATGAAGTTCACCAAGTATTAAAATCTCCAATCAACTAATGACTCAAAAAAAAAAAAGAGCATACGCTTACACTCATCTCAGGAATTACCTTTTTGGTCTGAGACCCACAGAAAATTCTTATACATGAAGTTCACCAAGTATTAAAATCTCCAATCAACTAATGACGCACACTGGAAGTTTATTTCATGAATTATCTATCAAATATAGCTAATGACCACTAAATTTAATCATGTAGTTGATATCATATATTCTTCATTGCATCTTAATCTTAATCCCAATTCTAAATTCCAAGTTTTACCATATTTCACACTTATTTACAAAACTAGGATATATATCATTACTCTGTACCTGAGCTGTGTGGGAATCACCAAGATCAGATGTGAGCTGAGTAACCTTATGATCTGTTGACCCCAAAGTCACTTGCAAGCATCGAGGAGCAGCTCTTAGTGTGGCATTCGGACTCCATGCAAGACAAACTGGCTGGCTGGAAACATGCCACTCCCATACTTGTCCACACTCTTCACTAGTACCATCTCCCTCCTCCTGAAGCAAGAAGTGTATCTTTAGGATTTATTTCCAGCATTGAGCATGCCGCTATAATTATTTTACTTTATGAAAAAAAATACACATGCACGCACATGCACACACATATAAATACACACACACAAATACACACACGCACACAAATACACACACACACACACACACACACACACACACACACACACACACACACACACACACACACACACACACACACACACACACACACACACACACACACACACACACACACACACACACACACACACACACACACACACACACACACACACACACACAGATATATACATATCCACACACATATATGCAAGCACACACGCATGCACATATATATGTATGTGTATGAGTATGCTAATGCATTTGCTAATGCATATGCATATGTGTATGAATGTCTATGAGCAGATAAACTATTTCAGTTATATATCAATGCATTTGTAAAGAAAATAATTCTTCATAAATTCATATCACACTTCAAATTTCAGCCAATAATTGAAATATACACTACCAGCAATGTAAAGACATATATTATTATATATAAATACAGTCCTATATATAAAACATTCAATCAATAAATGTGAACACAAATCTTATTTTCAGAGTACAAATTTTAATTCTTTCTAAATGTTCTAAAATCATGTAAAACTACCATACTATAAAAGGCAATACCAAAAAAACATCAGTAGGACCTTGAACTTAATGGAATAAACTGCCACAGACGTGGGAAGAGCAACAGCCAGCAAACCCCTCGACCATTCATATGGAGAGAATTCAAGAGCTAAAACCTGAGTTCGTGTGTTCACACTCAGTGCTGGGGCAATGTTCACTTCCATCGCTTTCGGAGAAATCTGCAGCATTAAAGTAAGAGTTTATTAAACATGAACGCATGCAATATCAGTGTCTAAAAATTTAAACATTCAATTAATCCAATACTATTTTAAATATTCTCAAGAAGTTTAATCAAACAATGAAATCATACATAGCTCAAAGTTCTAATATTCTCACAACAGTCAAACTGAAGATTAATTAATCTATCTGTGGAAGCCTGTATTACATTATAAGAAATCTTTAGTTTTAGATCCACAAAAGTCTGTATTACTATTGGCATTTCTATTAAATGAATAATTCTTGATTAAATACTTCTGAACAATAACATAATAAATAAAAGGAGCAGTACCTTCCTAAAATAAACAATACTGCTTTGTAAAGAAACTACAATGAGACACAGCCATACAAATCAACCTGCACAATAATGGACAGTCATTTTTAGTTTCAAACAGCCATTTAACCTTGCCATTATTTTTTGTTTCAATTATTCACAGTGTTATGTGCATGATCTGCTGTTTCCCATCACAAATTATGTAAGTGAAAGAATGGTAATTGATTACAAAATGACCACATCCCTATTACTTCAGCTACTCCAGGGAATCCACAAACAATTCCATATGAATCAAAGACTTTCCTAACTGGAGGCTTCACCCCCAGATCCCCACAAAACTGTTATGTTTGCCTATTAGGGGATTCATCCACCAGAACCCCACCCAATCTCATCAGACTTCCTCTCCATGCAGCCTTTTATTTGACAATATTTTTGGCCTGCACAGATTATGTCACGCATCAGTGAGTGCAGTTTTTCCTTTCTTTAAGACAGTGTCATAAAGACTCTATCACACTCACACTTTTTCCATCAATTTTTGGGTTTCCATCTGAATTTTAAGCTTTCTGCAAGTATCCCATGCAAACAGAACGCTTCTCAGATTAAGACTGTTGCAACTGTTTCAATCTGAAAAAATTCCATCTTGATCTTGTGCTACCAAGGATCTACACAGCTAGAATGTTTTTTATTGCTAAATTAGATAGAAAATGTAAATGTAAACGGAAGTCCATATTATATACTATTTTTATATACAATATACATAATTATATTTCTTTAAAGTAACATGATATGTATGAGAATATTTAGGTGATTCCCAAGACCTCACTAGGATAGTGCCAGTCTGTTTCCATGGCCACTATATTGGTTGCCTTGGTAGTGTCACAGGATCAGTCCATTTACATACATTTATAGTATAGACATACTAATCAAGGGTAAATTGAATATGATTCTTTTGTAGAGGACAAAAAGTTGTATCATTGGTATAAGAAATAATCTCCAGACATGAACAGTAATGCCACATATAAAAGAAAAAAGATTGCAGAAAGTCCCCTTGATCCTCTGCCCCCTAATAGCCTTTGGTAAATGTCTTCACCTCAGTCTGCACAGCAAGATAGAACTGAAACTTGAGAGCACCCAGTGGACTTAGGCTGTGAGTAGTGCATCCAATCTTTTTCCTTGATATGTTTGCATATTAATTTGTGTACCTAAGACTGCAAAATTTTGTCCTCTACAAGAATATCAGCTTCAATTTGCCCTGGGTCAGCCTAATCTTTACAGTATGGACACACTAAGCCAAGGCAAATTGAATATGATATTCTTGTAGCAGTCAAAAAGTTGCAGTTGTCAGTACAAAAATAAACTGCAGACAAGATAGGTAATGCCACAAATAAAGGAAAAAGATCATGGAAAGGGCTGCTCTCAGCTAAAGTCCACTCAGTCCTCCCGAGTTTCAGTTCTATCTTGCCGTGCATACAGAGGTGAAGACTATGTATCCTGGGGGGTGGGTACGCCCATTCATGGTAAGTTAGATTGATGAATAAATATTTTGAGGTGGAGTTAGGGACTAAAGCAAGTGCATCCATACTGTAAAGAATTACCTTGCCCTGGCTTAGCGTTTTCAA